>JAQGAA010002686.1:0-12166 GCA_034696425.1 Isotoma viridis | reverse complement strand
GACAGCTTTTCTTCAACTTTAGCTTACAAGTAAGTTCAATAAGAAATCAAACTAAAGTCTAGTAAATTACTTAATCAATTAATTACTGAATTTAATTAATTCTTTAATTTCACAGAAAATTAGCAAAAGAGTTCAGAAATGTGGATGCTCAGTCGTTGATGTGACAAAACTTGTAACAAGTCACTAATGACTTTAGGAATATGCTTGAGACATCCTCCTTTTGCTGCATCGTAACGATCATTGGATTCCTGACGTTTTAAAAGATCACACATGGCTTTAAAAAGGGATTCGATTATTCTGTGGAACCCTTCTTCATCTTTTAGGTCTTGTTTTGTTCTTCCAAATCTAGATAAAGTATAAATAAAGAATTAAAATACAATTAACCTTTATAGGAGAGATTTTTAATAAAAGGCTTACTCGATATTTCGAAGTCTTTTATGAATCTGGAAAGACTTGACTATGAACCGGAAGAAGAACTCGATGCTTTTCATGACATTCAGAACCTTCTCAGGGGGATCGTTTTCAATGGCGTTTTGTAGCTCTTTAGCTAATTTTCTGTGAAATTAAGGAATTTATTAAATTAAGTAATTAATTGATTAAGTAATTTATTAGACTTTAGTTGGATTTCTTATTGAACTTACTTATAAGCTAAAGTTGAAGAAAAGCTGTCTTCAATGTAAAGATTGAGAACAGATTGAAAATGCTGGTATTTGTGATTGAGAATTATTCCAAAAATGTGGACCTAAAAACATTATTTCAAAACAAATTGCAACATTTTGGAAATTATGCTCAGATTAGAGTGAAGTTAATAAAAATATAAAAAGTTTAATGGAATTACCAAACAATCAAAAACAGGTCTGTCGCAGTTACTATTGAGAATAGACATTTTACCATTTTCATAAGAAAATCCGGAACTAGAACCCAGAAAATCCCCTACGACAGATTGACGCTTTGATTTGATTTCTGTTTGAATTTGTTCCATAGGATCGCCTAGAATAAGAAATAAAGCATCCAGGATTGGATGTAGAAACTTGACTATTTCTTCTCCAGAGACTTTTGTGACATTCTCTAATATCTTTTTCAATGCTGTCATTAATTTAGACACGAGTTGGTCTCGGTTCTGTAACTAAACAAGTGAAAAAAGTAGTGAGGGATTTTGTTGAATAAACTATTTTTCATAAAATGATTTTATGTAAATCGTACGATACGTCGCTGCTCTTTAAGTTCGTCTTCCGCAACTTGTCGAAGTTTTGTGACCCATAGAAGCAGTTCAAGCAAATCCGCTGTGGTAATTAAATTAAGTAAGATGTGCGCAAAATGATGAGGGATTTGAATAAAAATAGGTTGTGGTTTTTAATAATTGGGTTTGTTTTTATTACCACTTTGAGTGAAGCTGGTTGAGCACAATGTAGTTTTAAATGAGAAAAAGCCCTTTGGCAAGTAGGAGAAGCCAGGACAACAGGTTTTAGATATGCCTTGCCAAGTTGGAGGTCGGATGCTGGGTAAGGACAAGTATTGAACATCCGATTCAACATAGTGCTTTGGGGTTACCTGTGCAATTTCAATTAGGTCAATAAAATATATCAATATCGATTCAAAAATTAAGAAATGTCACGACTAACTTTGTACAAAATAAGGTCATGAATGGCATCTCTTATTGCAGTTCCATCTGTCTCTTTTAACCTTAGATAAGCCAGTGCAAAGGGGGGTTTCTCGGATTTATCTTTGGCATCGCTTGAAGATCTGTAGTAAAAATACAAACTGGTACTTTAAATCAAATGTGCTTTATTCGTGACAATGCCAGTAGAAGATTCATTTACCTGTGTTTAAATGTAAATTTAATATGTGCAGTTGAAAATTCATCAATGTTCATGGGCAAAGATATTTTGAAATATTCATTCCATCTTGGTTTGTCCGAATGATAGTAGACAACAGATTTGTACTGATCCACTGGAGTTGATCCATTACCTCCTAATAAAATACCCCCGAGCAAAAGACCCCAATCGTTATGAACTGAGACGGTAACTTCAATATTCTTTTCTGTAGTTGTGGTAGATCGATGAAACTCCCCTCGAATAAGATTTATATATAAATCGTTGCGAACATCGTTGGGTAAAATCACTTCTGGAAATCCCATTTTTCGAGCAATGACTAAAGTTGATCGGGATAAAATTGGGCATTGTTCTTGAATCTATAAAGAATATTAAATTTAGTTAGATTTTACTTTAATTTATTAAAATTTCCATTGGAAAAATGAGGTTTATTGTAACCTGTGCTGGAGTTCCAGTCATCATACACATTTTTGCAAGAAGCCCTACAGGGATCGAATCTTTCCCGTTGCTTATGTTTTGTTCTGTGGTTGTAATAAATTTCCTGAGGATGTCATCCATCGGTTCTTCTCCGCATCTATGTTATGTTTAAAATTTTTTGATTAAAAAAGCCACACGTGGTTAAATAATTACAAAACATGAGAATGACTTACGGGATATAGTTTACCGCTTGTGACTCATTTTCATCTTCATTTACAAGACGACAGAATTCACTAAAAAGTTCTTTGACTTCTCTAGCGGCCACCCCGTAAGGACGCTTGACTTGGATGTTATTCCGTTTGTCAGTTCCTTTTTGCGATTCCGGTTCTTTAAGTTCCATTGGACCGATTCTCCAAACGTAAGCGACGAAATAGACATTTTCTCGTTTAAAGTCACTTTCTCCTAATTCCTGAAAATATTTTTGTAAAATTTTTGTAAATTTTAAATTTTCTAAGTTACAAAAAGTTTAAATAATTTTGAACTTACCGTAAATAAAAAGTGGAATGGGGTTGTAGGAGGAACATTTGCTTTAAGAAAAAGTTGAACACTTTCTGTAAAAGGTTCGTTTTCTTTGGAATCATACAAGAAAAATCTAACTTCGCATTCGTCCACGATTCTCCAGTTTATATTGTCAACTGTGACTAACAATGAATGTGAATTTTGGGTAAACATTCGACTTCCCCTGGCCTCTGAATAAGAATTCCTCTGAAAAATTAATTAAAAAATTAATCAGACACATATGACGAGACATGCTGGACAAAATAAATACAAGACTTTAAAAATTACCCCAGTCTGTTTTTTGAGGTTTTGTGAAGCTTTTAAATGTTGTCTGAATAATTCTATAGTTGATGTTGATAGAGGATCAAGAGGATTTCCATGTTCGTCACGGACTATCATGTCCAATTTCAGCAAACTGACATTTAATATTTGAAGGTCAAAGGTAAATCATTGAGAAATGCATGCATTAGTATTAATTGAAGTAATTTAGGCAAATACTTGTTTCCGGAATCAATAACTAAAGCTACTGCCTTCTTAAGCTCTTTAAGACTGTCCACAGTTAAATCAGAAGACAATAGGGTTTTTCGCTGTTTATGTAAATCCATGATCTTTTGTCTAATTAAAGTGAATTTGCTTCCAGCCTCGTTTACTATGACTTCAGAATTGTATGGGGATTTTGTGTTGCCTTCACTGGCCTGAAGTTAATTTTTTTTTTAAATAATCGACTATGATTCTTTTACACCATGTGCTTCGTATCTTTAAACTTACATGAGAAAGAACAAAAAGTTCTTTAGCAATTTTGTACCATTCCCGAAGAGTTGCATTGATGTCTTGAGCCAAGGTTGGTATTTGGGGAAGGACGATATCAGTGTCTCTAAATAGTACAGTTTTTAGTTCTTAACATTGTTAGTTTTTAATTACAAAAGTTTTATACGTTAATGGAACTAACCCATGCTTAATGATAGAACACTCTTTGATATGAATATAAGATTTAGGAACAATTCCTTCTTCATCTCCTTCAAATTTCTTTGCATAAAACCAATTAGCACATTCCCCCTTAATTAATATTGGTTCTCCTAGATTTACTTTTAGAATCATGTTGCATCCTAAATTCTCCCCTTCGAAGTTGTACTTTGCTGGAATTTAAAAAAATTAAACACATTGATTTTCCTATTAAAGCATTTAAGAATTTGAAAAATTCTTATAGCTATATCCTAAAATGGATTGACTCACCAACACCATAACATCTTCGATCCTGGACAGGAAGCCACACAGAAGACGGAGCCATTTCTTTGCTTTTTCAGTGTTGTCTGATCAGTCATATGCTAATTAGCATAATCAATATTCTAAGACAAAGGTACCCTAAATAACTATAAAAAATGTATGTCAGAAATCAGAAAGGTCTGTGAACAGTGAACACAGTTTACTATAGCAGTTCTCGCTCACATTTGATTTTTAAATCAAAGGGATTGCTGTTACAAATATAATTAGATTTAGTAAAGTATAAAACCCACGAGTGGTTATATTATACACATTAAACAAAGATATACCCGGACCAGATTGATAAGACAACTTAGGAAGAAGGATTTGCTCTCCAGCAGTATTTCCTCAAACCCAATCCATTCCATCCGTATTCTTAGCTAAACCAAAACTAAATCCCATACTGCCAATGACTTTGAGGTTAAGTTCTTCGTATTTGACTAACTGCTAATAAAACTCAGTCCATTACTCACTAATTATTGATTATCTCTCACTCAGTGTGAAATATTTCAAGAGATTTAATGTACTGGCTACTTTGTAATACTTAATATAAACCGCAATTAAAAAGAAGACTGTGATATAAGACTTTATAAGAAGTTTTATATAATATTATGGTCTTGTGATAGTGAGTAATTTATTATAGTACTTTTTCGATTCGGGTTTCTGTATATTCTGGGTACTTCTTAAAGATTTCAATATTAACACTAATCTTTCTGTTGTGTAAAGAGTGTGTATTACTTTTGGTTAAAAAACCTTCGAAAGCTGTTTTTTAATAATTTTTGCAAACGTCTGTCTTAGAAAAAGTGCTTTTAATAAAAGTACCTACTTAAAACTGATTCTGAATCTTTGATCATCTAGCAGAAGAATAAGCTATTAACTCTTAACTCGAACTTTAATGAAATATAGTTTTATTTATCCAGTGTATGCAAAGTCATAAGCTTATGACCTTTAAAATGTTTAAGTACTTAAAGTAACAAGCTTATTGAAGGGTTTAAATGTACGAGAAAGTTCCTTCTTTTGGGTCCTCTATACTAGAGAAAACATAAATGTGAAATTGCGAAGTGATGTTGTTGATAAAAAATAAGAGGTGTAAATACAGAAATATTGAATATCTTTTCTAAGGAGCTTAAAAAACCAGCAATGTTTCTAATATTTTACCATTTATTAACAAGTATTTTGTACAATATTGTATTTATACCTAGTTAATTCAAAATGTCATCAGAATTTTTTTTAATATAATGAATTTCATGTCAAATTAAAAAAAACTGAAGTTACCAATTACGTAAGAACGAACTCGTTCAATGCTAACAAGATTGAGATTTGCAAGAAATATTCAGCATTAATAACAATTTTTGCAAAACAAATTTCCTCTTATTGATGACAAGATAGGCTCCATAATATAAAACCGGTTATCAAGAAGTAAATTTGCTAGACTGAGTCTTTGAGTTAGATGTGGTGTTTGAGATCCTCTCCCCTTTGAATTTACTTCTAGAGTCAGTAGAATTTTCATGCTTATTAGTACCAAGAGAAGACGATTTCTATTAATGTTGATATTATTCAAATTAATTAATATTTTGCCTTTTGTGATTAAATTCTAAGAAAATAGTAAGCTCAAACTGACACCTGGCAAGTGAATCCAATATCCGGTCTAAAATTAAAAAATAGCATCAATTGGCATATCAACTACAGTACACTAAGAACAACTGTCAACTACAGCAGCAACAAAAAGTTTACATTGTTTGTGACACCAAAATCTATTAGTTTTTTTTTTTACCTTTTTGCACCATGCCGATGTTTTGAGTAACATTGTCGTTTGACTGGAACATTACTTTTCGCACCACAAAGTCCATTACATTTAGGAGCAAGAGCCAAACATGGGTTATCCTTACCACACCGTTTTCCACTACGGGAATTTGGTTTAGCAATAGCATTCGGAGCTACACACTTCCACATGTCACAGGGATCACAATCGGTTGCATTTTGTTTAGTTGCTTTGATAATTTCATGCCCACAGAGAACTCCTTTGCTGTTTTTGAGTTCAGATGGACAATTACAATTTTTGCTTGTAATCAAAATAAAATGAATTTCCAAAATCAAAATCCAGCTTACAATTTTAAATTCCATTTCTGAGAAGATTACATTTTAATGGTAGTAGTTTTTTCAAGTTTGTTTTCAACACACTGCCATAGTCATTCATAAACAATTTTATAGGTTTCTTAAACAAAGATTCCATTTTTGTTGTGCGGATACGTAAAACAATTAATCATTAAAAATTTCCTTCGTTGAGAGACAAACTTCATTCTGTAGACCGAGCATTGTTGGTTATACTTTATTACAAAAACACGTTAACTCCAGGCCAATATTGTATTTTATTTTTATAATAAAGTACGCTGATTTCATATTTTACAAAAATTCCAACAATGGGTTCACATTTTACATTGTCTGTACGATTTTCTGGAATCTCATTTTTCTTGCGCATACTAAGGATGTAATTAATGAATACAATTTTGTCTACAGCCCATTTCTTAAAACATTAAATGTGACAATTTCAAGTAAAACTATTTAGGCTAAGGAACAATATCATTTAGTAAGCATTTTGTAGCAATATTTAGTACAGTTTATTCGGGTTCCAACATTCGGATTATTTAACACGATTGTACTACATCAATACTTTACCAATAATTTATTAATAGTCAATAAAAGCTATAATACTGCCTTGTATTTTGTTTAACCTGCTTGTTTATTATTTATCAATTTAATTGTATGTTTGCAAAAAATATTCACATATGGAATTACCTGACAAAAATACTGAAGAACGAAGAGCTATTAAATTTATATAAAATTCATTTAAAAGCTCAAAAATTTTATGATGGTGTGTTTAATGTTTGTGATAACATTTATTTTGCTACCTTTAGCATAATAATATTCGTGTTCAAGTTATGAGAGGATGTAGGCGTTTTTCAGTTATTTCTTGGCCAATTCTATGACGCAAATAAGTAGGTATTCTTCTTACCCGTCGTTTGCCATTTACTTATCAAATGCTACCAACGAATGTTAAGAATTGAATGTTACGAATCAAATGTTACACCTGCCTTTAAAAATGTTTTTAAATGTAACGAAATAAAATTTTTTCAAAATGGAAACTTAAAAGATTTTTTGGAGAACTACCTAATATCATAATTTGATTGAAATAGCTTTAAAAAGCAGTTTATGTGTATGCTACAGTTGCAAAGGTGCTTACTAAATTAAATTAACTAACAATTGAACAAGCGAATAACATAGAAAAACTGCATACTATTATTTTCTGAATTTATTGATGATTTATAAATACAAAAATATTTTATTGATATTTATGCAAGAATTGTACTAAGCGGAATTAATTAATCTAGTCTGAATGTAGATTTTAGATTTTTTGAATGGAAACCGAAGCAAACTGTAACATAGATATCGCACTGGAGAAAAAGACTTGTGTTATGTCAATATAAATTATGCAAGCCGGAAATTAAATAGAATAACTAAACATAAGTGTTTATTAATTTTTGAGCTTGAATAACAACCAATAAGCAATCCACTGTAAAAAAAACTTGTATAAGCTAAAGGCACTTGAGAAGACGAATATTAATATATTTTGAAAGAAGGTCTGTAACCGTAAGGACAGAGTTTTAAATTTATTCGTTTCAAAAAAAGTAAAAAAAAACAACAAAAAGATTATTTTTAATTTTTATGCTGTTAAGTGAATTTGAATTTTTGAAAAGACTCAATTAAAATCACAACACAAGTAAGAAAACAAAAACGTGTCCGTCCACATTAGCATTGAGAGTCAACAAGCATGTGTGGATAGATTAACGGTATTTGGTTTAATTTCTATTTTTTATACATATTTTATAGTAAACTGTTTTCTTAAAATCCGTTTAATCAAGTTAATTTAATGAATAAACGTTCTTGGCAATACGGCAATAGTATAGACAAACTTGCAAAAAAGTTTTTTTTTTGCTAAATTTCATTTAACAAACAATGAAACGAATATTTAACAAAACCTAATTTTATTATGCCATCGTGTAGCAAGCAAAAAGTATTATGAATTTGTCCTCCAGCTTAGCTTTAACAATGGTAACCAGAATATTTTTTAATTGTTAGGCATTGTGTAGTGAAAAATTGTCCTTCAAATTATTTGATTTAATTACAATAAAATCTTCAATGTGTGCATTCATGCATTATCTACAATGTTAACGAGGGTAGGTATAGGTGGAAAGGATGGAAATTCCAACAGTTTTATAATAAAAACAGTGTTTTAGTAAATCTAAGTTTTATTGTTTTGGAGATGAAAATGCTAAAATTATGTGTCTGCTTACAAGTCTTATTAAATAAACTACGAGATTAAAACAAACATTAATTGGGGAAAACATAAAATGGTAAAAAACCAAAGTAACTTTTCATGCTCAAAAACGTCGTTAATAGGTTAATGCTTGTTTACCGTATTAAATCAGCTTTTAATAAAGTTACAAAAATTGCTATTTAACCTAATCATGATAAAAAATAATTTTAATACCAAATTGAAACTTAACAGTACGCGATTTTGTCATTAACATACTGTTATTGCGAATTGAATCGGCATTTTAGGTATTTATGAAATGATAATTTTTATTAATGTTTAATTTTCAACAAATGTGGTTTATGGTTATAATTTGCAAGACAGTTGATTCACAAAAAATTCAAATATTAAATTAATTTTATTTTTATGAATAAGCAACAAAGGAGTTTTGAAGTTTGCATGAGATCCGAAGAAGATTAACTTGAGCATGAAAAAAGTCAGGAAAAAAGTTAAGGAAGCAACAAATGCTCTAGCAAAATGGGAGCCAAACCAACAAGGTGCATGTGTCAAGGGAATCAAGGCATCAAAGGTTGAAGGTCTTAAGGACGCAGCAAAACCCGATGTACATCCACTCAAGAGGTAACATTCTTATTAAAAAACTTAATTCGCTAATTATACATATCTGCTGAGGCTTTAGTATAGTGGTTTATTGGCAATCTGATCTGCTTTCAATTATTAAGCAAGCATTGTAAAATGCTTTATGTGATCGTGTGTGTTGTCCGGTAGGTAGTTAGTTAGGTAGTTAGTGAAAGTCATCAATAACTTTCGATGGGTTTGACCAATTCCCCTCAAACTTGATGTACACAAGTTTTACGGGCTCTATCTCAGGTCAAGTTCGAAGATGGGGTCAATCGGACCACCCTCAGGGGTCATGATCATCGACCACCCTCCAAATATATGGAAATAGGCAAATGGGGTATCATTGAAAAGCCCTTGTGCTGCTCTTCAATATAATGGGACCAATTTCAAAATTTCAAAACAATTTCAAAATTTAAAAACAATTTCAAAATTTAAAAACAATTTCAAAATTTTACTATGCTTTTCTATATCCATTGCAACGGTTTATTAAAATTAACTTTATGTCAATGTTAATGGTCAATTAAAAAATATGTAGCTTAGTGAATCCTTTAGTTTTTTAATTTAATGACAAATTAAGTAAAGAATGACAATAAAATGAGTAGGTAAAGTCCAAGAATTGTTTATTAACAATAATAGTTTGCTTAAGTAAAAAATCTTTTTCGTAGTAACAACAAAGTAACGATCCGATTATCAAAGAATTAATTTGACCTTTAAATGTTCAACTGGTTCATTATAGCCGCCACCGATAAAGATTGACTGGTTTTTGGGGTTGTTTTATCTATAGTCAGAAAAAACACGGGATTAAAAAATTATACTTACTCAATTTTTTATTCATGATAATAGAGTAACCATTTAATCATTCTTGTTGGAATATTTTTTATCCCGAGTAATTATTCTCTGGTAAAATTTATAAATCATAAAACAGAAATGTATATTGAATAGCTACTTTTGAAAATTAGGTCTTATAAGAAATTGCCCACTTAGTTCAGTGTAAATTTTTTCATCATTTAGGAAAACTCCATTTTTTTCATGTAACTGTGTAAACTAGGCTAGCCAGTAAAAGTATTCTGAAATAGAAATTTTTAGCTTACTTAATGCAACGGTATCCAATATCCGGCCTAAAATACAAATAAACACTTATTAGGTACCCTTTATTTTATCTTAAACTGTAATTCTAAAGTTTTATGTTAAACAACAATGAAATGTTAATTTCAGAAAAAAAGTTTGTATTCTTACATGGTCCCTTTACCGTCGCGGTCGCGGTAACACACGCGTTTAAGTTTAGTACTGTCCAAACCACAACTTCCTTTACATTTAGGTGGAAGAGCAAGGCACGGGTGAAATATACCACACAGATTCATAGATAAAGCGTCAGCCTTTGAAGCTGTACAATCATACATTTCACAAGCATTACAATCATTTTCAGTTTGCTCAGTTAATTTGATTATTTCGTGTCCACATAAAAACCCAATGCTGTCCTTGGGAACCTCAGGTGGACAAATACAGTTTTTGCCTGTGGCCAAAATAACTTGAAATTGGAGAAATGCAACCAAACTAAGAACCTTTAAATCCATTTTAATATTTAGTAATCTCTGGATTTCTTAACTCGAGAAATTTTTAAATAATGTTTTCAGAACTGCTAAATAAGAAAAATAAAAATGAAATAGAAAATTTTTATTATGAACGATACTAAACACAATCAACAATCACCAATTAAATTTGCTGTCAATTAGTACAAACAATGAGTTTCATTTAAAAATTTAACTACTATTGATTTTAAAACAATATTCAAAATTTACATAAATTTTAAGTTAATTCATGAAACAATAGAATTTGATTCGTAAGTAAACAAAAATGCTAAAACTTTACTAAAACTTGATCTTGATACTCTTTTTAAGGCTTTTCTGGACCCTCGCATTTGGGTTTTGCGCATATCAAGCGGTTAAGCTTAGTCGTCAGTCTATTGATGATTTTGTTAACCGCCCCATTCTTTACACTTTTATGGGACGATTTCAACTGAAAATGTTCCGTTTCCTGGCGTTACGACAACTTCGTCGAGTCTTTTTGATCCGGAAATGATGTATGACGTAGTAGAGTAAGCAATTTGTTTTACAAAACCTTCAAATTAATTTATTTGCAAAAAGCTACAAAAATGAAAGTAAAAAAGAACGGCGTCAGTTGAGAAATAAAGAATATTTTAGAGAGTTACTCGTATAAAAATAAATATTACTACTGCTAAAAACCAAATGTAGGCAAATTAAATTTCTTTAAATTAAACTAAGTTGGCTGCCGAAGAAAGCACAAAAGATTCTACATCTCGACTCGAATTATAAATTATCCTTTATTGTTTAATGGAATGCTCGTTTTAGAATCAACCTTAATAGAATTTATCACTGAGGTTAAAATTGCTGGCTTCCAGAGTCCAGATTATTTTATAGTACACAGAATCTGTGGAGCAGTAATATTTATTCACAAAAAACTAATTTATAGTTTTTAGAGAAATAATTTCAAGTTGCATCTGTATTTGTTGTGTCGTCATTTTTCTATTAACTTTTTTTTACTTTTGTAGAATTGTCCCATATCTAGTGGAAGCTCAAAACGCTGCATTGAGCGATGGAAAGATATGGAGTCGGGCAGAAGCATTCAAGTTACTTTATTTTTTGCATCATATTTGTGATCAAGGAAGTAGCTTTTTAGGAAAAATGATTGAACAAGTTGATGTCACATATTCAATTTCCAAACAGCTGGATGTACTCTTAAAGAAGCTTGAGCAACATAAGGTTATTTTCAAAGATAACCCCAATGATTCCACATATCTGTCGAAAATTATACCTTTCGTCAAAAAAGTAAGTTATGGTAATGACAAAAGCGATTTTACTGTTGTTAAATCCACAATTTCAGTGTAACAAAATTTTTTAACATGTTTTTCAAGGGACTGATAAACTGTTCGAAAATTGTAAGGGTGTGCAGCTGGAGAAACTCACTTCAAGACGATTGTGCCAATTTGTTCTATCCTTCTCAGATGGACGTAGGATCAGGCTGTTCTTTTAATCGAGTCCCGGATTCAGTTTTACGAAGGTGATTGAAAGTTGTAATTTTTTTAAATCTATAGAAAATGAAGTAGTAAAGATTTTGAGATTAAAAATAT
>JAQGAA010002685.1:0-12171 GCA_034696425.1 Isotoma viridis | reverse complement strand
AAAATAATAAAAAAAAATATAAAACTTTTATAAACATGAACTTCCATTATTCCAATTTCAAATTAAAACATATGTTGCTAAAATGAAACTCCACAATCTCATGTAGTCAATAATGTCGCATTCGTTGTATAACGCCAACAAGGATATTAAAACTTTTTGAATATACAAAATACAAAACTATCAATTATCTGTTGGAACTCTTTCTTGCCAACTTTTACCCTTTTTAAAAAAGAAGCATTAAAACTTCTTGCTCGGCGTTAAAAGGTTTTTGTTGTTTCCTTTCGTAACAATTTATAAATACACATTTATTTTCAATGACCTTAATAGCTTTTATAATTTGAAGTTGAACAAATTTATCTAACACTAGAAGACTCAATTACAACAAAAGCCTTTTTCCTCAAGCTACGCTAAATATACAAACTGAATTGAAATGTTTGACGTGGACAAATTTATCATTGCATGCAAATATAATAACATGATTGACTTGGTACAAGTTTTCAAGCCATTTAAAAATAAGTAAGAAATTTCAGAAATTTTAAAATTTTGAGATTACAACTTCGCATAGAACACAGTTTACACATAAACTACATAAAAAATTAAAACAACATGGAGCTTCCAACTAATTCGCTAAATTTAATGTTAACCATGTTCCTTCCATACAGTTTGTGCTACCTGACTCAAACTTCTACCGTAAACAATAAAAACTGTCTAATTCATATAATTACAAGCCCATTAAATACACGGGGAAAAGATTCAACCTTATCTGACGAACTTTTTAACAACGGCTACAATCTATTTATAGTGTCCTCATCAGTGGTACCCACAAAAATCAACGATTCATCAGGATCAGACTTCTCGGAATCGACTGATGACAGAGACGATGAGGACTTCAAAAACAATAAGCTCGAGTATCCATTTTATCCAAAAAGTCTAACTCATAAAAGTAAATGGAGAGGCGGATGTGTTACGTTTGTTATTGAAAATCTAATCGAAGTTACTGAAATAACTAACAACACTCAAATTACACCCTTCGCATATTCAGAGCCTGAAGTCTCAACATTTTACATCTTGTTGCAAATTAAAACGATCAAAGATGATTTTATTGAAAATTTTATTGAATTAACTACTACCGAAGAATTTCAAGGTTTTTATTCTAATTTCATCTTCATAACTCCAAACGGTACTGAAGATAACCTTTCCTACGGAATGATTTGTTATCTTTGCCCTTTACACAATAAAATACACTGGTTTAACCTTAATAAGATTAATAACACATTACCAGAAATACTAGATTCCAAAACTCTAATTTCTAACCTGTACAAAAAGCTGAACTGGGTTGGACACAAAGCCATTACTTGGTTTACTAACAGCCTTACACAAATTAGAGATGATTCAGATTGTGAAATCCGTATGTACTACACAGAAACTGATAACTGCAACGACCCTCATGTCATTTGGGAGATATTACAGCGTAAATTAAATATAACCCTTAAAGATCATCAAGATTTTGAAGACAACAATGAACCCCTATCCCTTAAAGTTTGCATGGAATGTGGTGCTCAAGAAACTAACGGAAGTTTAGCCAAAGGCACCAAATACATCATCAAGGATGAAAAAGTCGCAAAACTACTGTACTGCATCAAACACACTAAGTTTGAAAAAGTAAAATGGTCATTTTTCTTCGACCCTCTTGATCCGTCCGTATGGATCGGGGTTATCGTTATAGCTGTAACATTCGGAGTTTTGAACCATGACCCAATGGGAATTTTCGACGTTTTATTTCTCTGTATATGCCAACCAATGAATCTCTCTATGTACAACCGAAGATTATTTACCCCAATCGTAGTTATCGTAATAATTACTCAATTTTATTCAGCCACTATGACTCTAAATGTTGTTGTTCCACCAAAACCCCGAATAATTGAACACCATAAGGAACTCTTTGACTCTGGTTTTAAGTACGTTGTACCCAGTCAACCTGCAGCAGAATACATCAGATTAAAAGCCAGACGCCCTTTGAAAAAGTATAATATAAATTTTACCGAAGAATACATCCTCATCAATGCTAGCATAGTTCGATTTGATAAAGATCCCCAACCAACTCTATTTAACGACCTTGCAGAAGTCAAAGGTATATTCTTGGTGTTTAACGACTTGCAAAAGACAATTACGGCTGCAAAAATTATAGGACATCAAAGTAGATATGGGAATGTGACTTGCCACGTAGTAAAAGAAGACTGGGATAATATTGCATTTACATGGATGTTTAAATCATACCTTTCAGACGCTGCATATTTTTACCTAGAACAAATTAAAGCATCTGGAATCATTCAATTTTGGTATTCTGTTAGAAATCGCCAAATTGTTTCGAAAGTATTTATAAGCCGTTGTGGTAAAGTGGATAATGGAGACTGTGAAGATACAGTTAAGCTTTCGTTACAATCTTCCCTGAAAATTATATTTTACTTCTTGGGATTTTCAACTGGTTTATCAATTGTGGTTTTCATTTTGGAATTTGTATTTCAAAGAAAGTCTTTGGATGAGTTTGAAGAAATATCTATGAAACTTAGGTTATTGAATTGGCTTCGAGAACGAAGAAAAACTAGAAGACGAGCGTTTTTGAAGAAATTAGCGTATAATAATAGACCATCTTTGAGAGTTTTTGAAAAACCTGCTAGGGTCCAAGTGCTTTTTGCGAGTAATGCTAGATTATTTTAAATTCTCGTTAATTTACAATTACACTAATTGAGATGCATAGCATAACATAACCCAAGACTTTTTTGGTATCCCCTCCTAAGTCAAAGATTTACGTTTTCGTGCTGTAATGTACGAGTAAAATTAAAATATGCTAAGAAACCTTTTACATTTTCTGTTAAATATGCACAGATACTCATAAATAATATTTCTGTTTATGAATAAACTTCTATACATCCCTTTCTGTATTATTTTAATGTTTATAACTAATGCATCCTGGCTGACATAACCCAACTCCCTTACCTAACTTTTTCGATTAAACTCTATAAATGAAATAAAAAGTTCTTACAAATGAAATTGAAAAAAAACTAATTTTCTTAGAGAGAAAGTTATACAACTGTCTCTCCAAGAAAATACGCAGTGTCCTCAAGACATTCACACAGAACTTTAAATAAACTCTACGTGTCTACTTACGAATGGGTTTTAAGGAAATTAATAGACTTCGATTTTTTGCTAAGGTTTAATTTAGTAACATAGTATTCTCCAGGGAAATACTTCACTGTTATTATTATCTTTGGCAAAAACAAACCCCCGTACTGAATAATTTATTACTCTATTACATAAGAAAATGAAAAACCTTGGCTTCGCACGCAATAATCAATTCCATTCGCTTATATAATATTAATTTATTAGATTTTGTCAAAGCAAAGTAAAAACATGACCAGCGATGAACCTAAAACTCGAATGTTTCAATAAAATGAGTAAAAGTTAACCGAATTCTTTAAATTCTTCAGGAATTAATTCAAAGATCGAAACCAATAAAAATTCCAAAATTCTTCGATAATGTAAAAAATATGATAATCATTAAAAGACTAAATATAGTATAGGGATCTTTAATAATCAATCACGTACGTACGTATTTAGATAAACACATAATAAGTGTACATAATAATAGAATTCGCCATCATCATCATCATGCCATAATAACAATATGATAATTATATACTTATAATATACCGTGTAAATTAAACCTACATAATATTATATACTTTATATATCTCGAAGAAACTAATAAGTATAAGAAGTGACGTTACGTTACATTCCATTATTACATAAGCAAGTAGTTTTACGAGTAGTACGAAATAAGACTTTTTTTTAAAAAAAGAGCAACAAAAAAACAAACATTAATTCCGAGCGATTATAAGATTAACTTACAATTAGCTAAGTAATAAAAACGAATAACTCTAACTACTATTATTCTACCTGGAATTACATATCTTCTCTGTATAACTGGACATAAATTATGAAATGTCTATTTAATTCATATTTTTAATTAATAACAATTAATGTAATATATAATATGCAGAAGTAATAAATGTTGCTGATGTGATAAAAATGAGTAGAGTCGGACTGGTGTATGTAAATAGGCTTGCATGAGGGTGATTCATATTCTGCTCTGAGACCTAATTCATAATTTGTGTTAATAGCTCAATTAAAAATTAAATACTACCTTGTGTTGTCGAACGTCATTATTCAATGTAACGTGTGGTTTTTAAGTTTCAAGTAATAATATAATAATAATTAACTAATGATTGTTATTTTTCACCCCTTTTTATCAAAGAACAATGAATTTTCGCCCTTTCTTTTAAAAATGTCCATTTAAAGTCAAAAGTGCACCAACAATATAGACTGTAGCTAATTACTAGTCTGTTTTTTTATAAAAGGAAACGGAGACACCTGGGGTGGCCATAATTACCTCAATGAACTAACCTTGAGCCACCACCATTTAACCTTTAAGGAGTCTCCAGTCCCCTTTTTGAAAAAACACCGACAGTAGATATTTTGAATGTAGGCAATATATATTAAAAAGAGACTACTTTTGTAAATTACAAAACAAACGAAAAACATGTAAATATGCTCTCTTAAAAAATCGTACGTCACATTTAAACGGTGAGCTTGACCCCAGTCAGTTTTTACAACTTTCTACTCAAATAAACAATTATGGTAGTGTACAAACGCAGGTATATCGTATCGTATGTATCTTTTTTAAATTAGTAGCGGCTTGCAACATTTTTAAAGTTACGTTTTACCAGAGTGAATTTGTTTCCCATTGAATAATAACATCATTTATATAATGACAATAATAAAAATTACTACAGAAAATAATAGCATTATCGTGGAAACTGACTAACTTCGACGAGTATGTCTTTAAAAAACCATTACTACCACTAAGAATAACTTACCTTAAGCATTTTTAGTACGTATAATAATAACAATTAGAATATGTGACTGACGCCGTTATCGTCAATCACCTTCATCATCGCTATTATCTTATGTTCTTTTAACTATTTTACCATCATTATAATAGTCATCATCATCATGCATGATAAAGGTTTGTCTTATCAATAATTTAATAAAATTCTTTGAGTTATAGTAATTAGCACTACAGATATACCGTTTGTTTTTCTGCTACAAAATCTATGATAGAATCGTACATACTATAATATTATTTTTAGTATTACATGTATCAATACCGATTTCTACTTTTCTTAATGATCTACCACCACCTACCTATATAAAATTTTATGATTAATTCATAGAACAATGTTTTTAATTAGTCAAGTGTATCACTTCCTATGTGTTAAAATTCTTTTTAAGTTTTCTACTTAACTGTTAGATTAAGTTTTAATAATAACTTTCATATTTACACAACTTTAATTATTTTAAACCTTAAATTTTCTTCGGCTTTGATTTCCGTTAAACCAAAGTTAGATTATTTTAAAGGTTTTGTTATCGTAAGTATACCTATTTTGTGTTATATGTACAACAACAGCGAACGACTCATTTTTAGGTAAATTGTGGAAATATTTTCGTATAATCTTATTATCTAATTTAATATTCATAATAGTAGCAAAAAGTATTTGTATAACAGCGCAGCGTCTTAGTAATAATAATAGTTAATTATTTATCTAACCGGTATGATATAGTTGGAGTAAAACTAATCATTCTAATACTATGTACATCTCACATGACATTATTTTACAAAACATGGTCACAATATTTTTAACGATTAACAATGCAACGACCTTATAGTTATTTTTATACAAGGGTAGTGTTTCTATCATTATCATCATCGTTTATCCTCGTCATCCATCCACTTTTACAACTTATTAGTTCCTCTTCTGTACAGAATAAAAATATTTGTCAATAGTCATATATCATTATAATGTCCCAATAGGACTATTTAGATGTCTTTAGGTTTAATATCCTTGCTTTAATTTGACTAAATTTATGCAACCCGTGCCAGACGAGGCACATTAAGTCATTTATTTATTTTTCTTAATTACTTGAAGTATAATAAACGAAGTAATTTTGAGAAAATTTTACGTTTTTGAAGTTCTTCACAGCTGGAAAGTCTATGCAATGAAAAACCAATTTTGGATTATCATGATAGGCCCAAGGGTCTAACTACGTGTGTTTGTCCCTTTCCAATTCAATGTGTAATCTTTTCATTTCAATATTAGAAAACCATTCCAGGTTTCCAGCGCTAGGAAACTTCAAAAGCATAAGGCTTACTCAGAATCACCTTTTCTATTCGTATAATTTACGTCCATGTTCGTACAAGTTAATTGTCTCTTAAGTAGGTGTATTATTATTATTACCTTTAGTAAATGCCAGTAAAGATCACATTACGAAAAGAATGGTAAAAATGTCTATTCCCCCTCTATTTCTGCTTTAGTTTATTTCATTTAAAAAATTATTAATCAATAAGTAAACTAATATTTCTTGCTCTTCATACTGTTGAATTGAAAGTTGAATTTCGAATATTCATTTTACAAAATGGGTTTGAGTTTTCATTTTTAATGAAGGTATGAATAAATTATGCGTTAAGGGAGAGACCAAGAGACCATTACGCAGTCAACACGTGTGTGTTTAAATAAAATATCATATTCATCAAATTAGCCAACTCCTTCTAAGAATAAAATAATCGATAAGATAATCATAATCGAAATTCTTGACAAAGGCTACAAATATGTTTTCCAAACGTTTGAGTTAGCTTTTACTTATAATGATTGAAGTTTAGTTAGGCTGGTTATTTGGGGTAGGTTGGCTAATCCCTATTTATTTTACGATGGAACAAATACTCAAGGTAATATATTATGCACCCCTATTATTTGATACGAGCTACCACTTTTAGTATTTCGCCATACATAACTTGGTGGTGGTAAGTATATTTAGGCGTTCTTGCTGAACAAATATGATCATTTCATGTGAATAAAATGAAGGAAGGTAGTTGCTCGTTTTAGATGAATTTCAAAACAATATGTCCAACCCTTTGAGAGGGATTCTGTTTTCTGAAGATTTTCAATCTTCTTGGGGCATTGGCATTTCCTGGTTTCCTCATTCAAAATTTTTCTATTGTCGCCGGGGGGAGCAGTGATGCTATTGCAATGTAGTTAGATGAAACAGCTAGGCCGATGAAACAATGCTTGTAAACTTTTAGCTTTTAGCATCTTTTGAAACCCTCCTTCTTTTTACTGATGATAAATCCGTTTCAGTTGAATCGACTATAAAATTACAATAAATAAAACGTATGTCAGTTAAAGTGAGTGTCAAATGCAAGTGACAAATCAAATGAACAAAAACTGATTATTTGTAAAGCTTTCAACCCACAAGAATTCAGCCCATTTCAGCTTTTCATCAAATTGTTTTACGAAATTTAACGTTTTTTTAGTTAGAAATATCTTTCAATCACTTTGTCATAGAATAAGACCTACTTACCTTGGAACCATAGACTAAAGAAGTAAAGTTTATTTCTTTAGTCTATGCCTTGGAACAGAAAAAACCTTACTGGTGTCAGGAGTGAAGGTTCTGTTCTAATTAGAGTCAAGTTAAAGAATAAATAAATCTAATTGTAAATAGTTTTTGCATTTACCGTGTCTTTTACCTGCAGCACTACTTCGTGTCTTCCGCCGGAGATTTTCAGTTTCCGGAGCACTTCCTGCAGTAACAGTTGATGTAGGTGCAGGTGTTGATTTATCAGATCCTGGTGTAACTCCACTCAACTCTTTTCGTACATTTGTTCTCGTCTTTGCTGGAGTCAAAGGAGACTTGGATTTCGGGATAACCCCCCGGATTGACCTTCTTCCTGTGCCACTACCAGCGCTTCCTATAGATTTAGCTCCTTCTTTCTTGGTTTTTGTAGTGGTGGAAGATGTATTTTGACTTGGACTATCTCGTCCTGAAGCCTTTAGTTTTTCTTTTGCGGATCGATTGTTGTTTTTAGTTGCCGGTCTAAATTCACGCAACAGAACGTAATTAAAACCTTATCCGAAACTCTTCAAACATTGTTTACCTTAATATCTGACGGAATACTTACTTTTGCTCTCTAGTGTGATCTTCTTCTTTGCTAGATGATTTGGATGATCTTTGAGCACTGCTTCCCCTGCTTGAAGACCGATCTTCGGAGGATGCCCGACTTGATCTATCTCTGCCACGCATCCAGGTTGCGTCTACAGACTCCATGACATCCTCATTTTCTTCTACGAGAGTAGCTGTAAAATACAAATAACATTATAGCCCGTTTCCAACCTAGTCTTATTTTTTTAGAATTGACATTTCATTCACGTTTGGACCTTACCCATTGCCTTTTTTAGTTTAGCTTCTTTCAATTTAGATTCTTCCATACGCTTAATCAGCATGCTGTTTCTTCTGGGAGTATCTTCAATAACTCCAATACACGCCTTGATAAGTTCTGCAGCGTTTTCAGAACATCTACGTTTACCTGGACGGGAATTTAAATCGACTTCTACCTTTTCTTCAGCGTTGTCATCCTTCGATGCACTACTACTATCGGATTCTAGTCTCCTTCTTTTGTTTCCAGCTCCTTTTTTCAAACTATTAATTGATGGATTCGCACTACTACCAGCAGCATTTGTTACTCCATGCTTCTCAATACTAGCAGATGTGACATAATTGGCATGATTCAATCCAGTAGCAGTAGTTTGATTTAGTAGTATTGGGCTGGATCGATTCGACGACGATGGAGTAATGGCTAAACCACTTACAGTTGGACTTAACATCTTTAAACTCCCAGTAGGACTCGGTTTTGGACTATTTTTCAACACTAAAGCATCTGGTTTGGAAGAAAATTTCGTAGGTTTTGGAGTGTCACTTCGAAAGGCTGTGATATCTGGACTGACTAGTCGAGTATTGGATCTAGTGCTTCGAGTTGACTTCCGCCCTTCTGTCTGTTGTTGTTGCTGCTGCTGATTGTTGGACTCCATCAAATCAACAGGTGGAATTTCGATAGACAACTCTTGATTAAGCGTTTTGCTAATTTCACTGTCAGTGTCAACACCCAATATCAAATCCGGTTTCCTTGGGCTTCCATTTCCATCATTGTCGGGGATTTCGGGCAATGGCTGATTTTGTGGACTCAACCTCGGCTGAGATGGAGATCGAGTCAATGTGTCAATTATCTCTTGGTCTTCTCCGTGCACATCAGATTCTGATGGAGATGGACTCCTTGTGCTAGGACGAGAATTTCTTGTGGATCTATTACCATATGTAAACAATGGGGATGATGATCTCATAACTACTGGATTTGGCGAATCTGGCATTGGATTTGAAAGATCATCTTCATCAATCTTGTTTATTTCACTATTGTCGCTTCTATTTTCGTGAATACCAGAGTGAACAATCGAATTCAAGGTCTTAAATTCAGATTTTGATTGTTTATTAAACGCGTTTCCCAACCCAATATCATAATCCAAACCATCAATTCCATTTTCTTGTACAACAGTCTCAACAATTTCTCCAGCTAAAACGTCCTCAAGATCTTTTTCATCATGTATTATATCAGCCTCAAATGGTAAATCATCGTCGTTTTCTTGTGGAAGACCTGATTCCAACACTTCAAGTTCGTCAACATGTTTGTAAACTGTCTCCGTCGAATGTACTGGGCTAGACTTCTCCACTATTACAGGGCGAGGAACCGTTTTAGTTTTAGTTGCTTCTATGTCCAGTTTTGCAGGTAAATTTGCTATGACTGTTTCTGGAGCTTTTGAAGAGTTCGTTGTAACGATAGGCAATTGTACTGGAGATGTAATTGGTGGAGGCGTAACAATTTTAATAGTATCTGATGGAATTATTTGATGGGATGGGAGTGATTTACTTGCAGTTACCGCTGAAGCAGATTGAGTTTGAAAAGCCTCAGCCGGTCGCACAACTCTTATAGTCGCTGCTTGTTGTCCCATTACAACAGATTTTACAACCATCGGCTGATGGTGCATAGCCTGTTGCATTTTAATTGGTGATGACACAAGAACCTTCACAGGATTTGACGTTCCTCCAACACTTGACGCCATTGAAATAGGGACAAGATGAAGATTGCCTCCTCCAGCAAGGGACACAGATCCTAGATTAATTGGTCCAGATGCGTGTATAGAATTGCTAATCAGTGTCTTTGGAGAGTTTGATCTTGACCCTCCGGCATTAGCCACAATATTGACAGCTTCAAGAATGTTTGGAGAAGCCCTACTTTGAGTTATTCCCGAAAGCGGAACAGTCTGAAACTGACCTTGCGATTGTTTTGGTATTGTGACTAGTTTAACAGGAATTTTCTGTCCCCCTGGTAGAACTGTGATTGAGGAGGATCCATGCGATTGCAAGTTTTGTAAATGAGAAAGATTAGCAGCTAAAGTTACATTTGGATGAATGGCAAACAAAGTTTGACCAGTTCCGCCCGGTGTGCCTGTATTCGACAATCCGCTCGCTTGCAGTGGAAGGGTAATAGATCCCAGAGATGATTGGATGGCAGATGCTGATACTTGCTGGGTTGACGCTGTTACAGTGATGGGAACCTTGCCGAGATTTGTTTGCGTCAGTGTAAGGCCTGCACTCGTTACTGCTTTGGATATGTGAATCATGTTAGGTAAGTTTCTCTGCGTAGCCGCAATTGAAACATTCACGATATTTTGCTGAGCACTGGTGGTAGCTATACCGTGAATTTGGATTCTAGGAGGAAGATTTTGAGTCATACTTGTTGCTATTACTTGTTGTAATTTACCTTCAGTCTTTAACGGCTCCTCAATTTTCCTCATTTCTAATCGTGGTGGATTCGCAGTTTCCGGTCGTGGATCTGTTTCTGTAGCTTTGGAAAGTTTTGGAGGTCCATCAGGAATTCGTCGTCCCCCTGGGGATGATGGTCCAGGTTTTACCCTTAGCCTTGGCTTGCTTAATTTGGGCACTGGTGTCTGTGTTTGTGGCTCTAAAACGGGTTTCTGAGGACTAATGCTTCTAGATGGTAAAGTGATTGGGATTGGGGATGAATTACCACTTTTAGCAGGGCTGACAGCTAGATCTTGTACATCAGCAACTACAGAATTCTCATTTATACCAATTGCAGCGGTAGTTTTCATTTCCGTTGCCGATAGTTTAACATTTGTTGGCAATTTGGGCTCGTCAAGATGAGGGCTGACTGGTTTTAATTTATCCGTTTTGGTAGTTTCTGTTTCTGTCTCAATTACAAGATGCTTTTGATTTTGAAAGACGTAGGGAAATCCTGTACTTGATGCATCTTGAGATACACTTGGATCTGCAACAGGGAGTACTTGTGGCATTGGTCTTGTTTTACAGTTATCCACCCCATGACCATGGCGAGAGATTCCGAACCGGTTTGCTTTATTTTTGTCAATCCGATCTTTGAGTTCAGACTTGCAGAGAGTATTACTTGTGCTACCAGTGTTTATACTTTCCAAGGGCTGATGAATTGCTTCCTCCACTTTTCGCCTTTTTGCCATCTTTCCTGACTCCAGGACCTCAAGATTTTTCTTGTCAGCAGATTCTAACAGAGGCTTGGCCTCGGACTTTGAAATTTGCCTTGTAGATTGTGACATAATTGCTGAATCATGTTCTTTATCTACTATCGAATTTCTGAGAGTTGGAGATGCTAGGTCTAATTTTGTATTAGGTATGTGAGAAGTTTCTTGCTGGTTGTTCTCAATTACGACTGCATTAACTTCACGCACACATGTTAATTTTCGTTCTATTCCTTCCTCAATAGACTGCTCCACTATTACGTTATCAATGGATTGCTCCATTTTTTGTTTTGTACACTTTTCAACTTCAGTTTTAGTCTTGGATGAAGTAGAAGCTGAAAATAAATCCGAACCAGTACTTTCTCCCACCACTGCTTCGTGATTACCTATGTTTGGAGCATTAGGGACAACTACTGATTGTATTACAGGCGACTCAATCACCGTTTCAGTTTTCATGAGCTGTTGCCTTCCAATATTTTTCGTTCCGATTGCAGCAACTATGTTTTCCAGTTTTAATTTTCGAACCTTGACATTATCCCTCTTGGCGAATACATTGTCAGCTTTTTTAATCACAGTAACGTCTTGTTGCAATGTCTTTACGTGGAGATTTAGTTCCTGAATTGCATCAACGTGATTAGTAACAATAGATGCTTTG
>JAQGAA010002684.1:0-12172 GCA_034696425.1 Isotoma viridis | reverse complement strand
ATAATATTTTATTATTTTATATATTTTTTCATGATATATGTCTTGAGTAGATTTTATCATTTTATTCTCGGTAGTAATTAAAGTTAGACGATACGACGCCTGTAGGAGATCGTTTCTTTGTCTTGTCAGTCTTCGTATAGTATTCTATGTTCTGTAATTAAAATAAGATGAGCCCACAAGCAGTAAATTCGTTCTAATTTTGATCCGACCAGACAGAGTTTTAAGAAAGAGTTCATTGCTTACTTTATCATGAAACGGAAAATTCAGTAAATAAGAGGGTAAAGTTCGTGCACTTTAGGTATCCGATAAATTCCTGATTCGGAATAAACCTATACATCCAAGGCGAAATCCATATTTGGTAAATTACCTTCTGTTTTGAGAAACGCTTTAATGAAATGTTCATCTTCTTTTAGGCAAGTAATAAGTATAGGGTAAGGGTAAGGCTAGCTCGACTTCTGAACTCTTAACTTTATGAAGTGATTTAATGAGCAATTTTAACTTGTAATTTAGTTGGGGTGACCCTGATGATTTAGGCGTCAAACGTATTATAAAACATATAAACTTTTAAGATTGAATTGAGTCGACTGCAATTCAATCTTTTTAATACATGGAATTATATGTTGTAGCCTTAAGTTAAGCCATGTTTTTATATATGGAAATGTAAAAAAAATATGAGCATCACTCCATTTTTTATCTCATATTCAATTAGGATTTAGATCACGATGAAGATGTCATTAAGCACATTAAAGTTTCCATAACCCACTCCACCGCAATTGTGTTTTATTTTAGTTGACAATGGTATATTCTCATGCAGCGCACGGCGGACTTAAAAATTAAGACGATTATAAAAAACAGATATGAGTCCAGTTCTGCTTCGTTTGTGAGAATAAAGTGGTTTAGTGGTTGTCCTCTATAATATAAATATTATTTCCTAATTAGGTCGTCTTGTCTTGTATCTTTGTTCATAACCTGATTGTTTGTGATTGATACTGCAGCACAAATGGTTTAAGTAAAGTCTCCAGTGCAGCACCATTTTGTCATGATAATGATGATGATAGAATTACATGTTAGTCGGTGCAGAAAAAGAGTTTAATGACGCATGAATGAATACGAATGCACAGATTCATTTATTAAGCATTTGAGGTTTTGAGATAAAATATAAACTAGAGTAAATGTTTAATGTCATATTTAAAACCCATCAGGCGTGGGTCTGATTGTGTTCGTTTTGATATGATTATTATTATAATATTTTGCATGTTCTTGAAAGTTACTGGTTGTGTGTGGCTTTTGGCTGTGCATCCTTTTGTGAATATAAATTGTAAGAACGGAAGTCAAAGTATGTTAGTAGCTTTCTGCATGTGAAATATTTTATGGCAGAATAATAATAATATGGAAAAGATTCTATAATTGTATCCATGCATATTATGATTATTCTCTTCCGATATGATGTAGAAAGATGTCAAAGCCAGATAAATGCCATGTCTGACGAAGAGTGACTACTGCTAAATGTTCATAAGTGTAAGTTGCTTGTCAACTGTCAACCTTGCAATAAGTAGCATGAAAGGTTATGAATTTGGATTTGGAGTTTGGAGTGCATGGTGGGTGATAACGTAGGAATTGTGTTTGCTTTCATAAGTTTTTTGTTTGATGTGACAAACGATGATACTTCCTTATCTCACTTTTGCGGTTCGATTCAACATAAGATTTGGACTAGGAATCAATCACTCTGTTGGATGCAGTTGATTGATAAGGTAAAAAAGGTTTATCTCTATTGCATCCGTTCTTTCATCCATGAATAATAAGTGAGGTGGACGTGTGATTCATATGGATTTTGCATTGAGACATGAGACTTGCTTTGGACATTGATATGGGCTTGAGCACGAAAGGAAAAAAAGCAAAAGGACGCTTTTAAAACTAATACTAACTAGTAATCCAATCGGAAGATAAATGAGTTATCGTATATCGATGTCCATCTTTATGAACATTATGACAAAATTAATGATGACTATTCTTCTATTGATTATTGCATTGGCTGCAATAATTTATTTGCTTTTTTTCTATTGAAAATAATTAACTAAAATAAAAAGTAGCTTTTTTGTAGGACTAGAGCTTTTCAATTTGATTAAATGAACAAACTAAATGCAAAAAATAAAGTTTGAAGGAGTAAAAGATAAAATCAAAATTCGTTTAAGTTGAAGGATAGTTTTACTACTTCATGAAAAATTTGAAATAACATAATAATAATTGTTTAAATCTTTCCTTGTACGTATGTTCTAAATGTTTTATTATTTTTATATCATTGATATAATCATGATGTTTAGTGTTGTTCTTATAAGCGTTTAACATATCTATTTATTGTTATTTGAATTAAATTAATGTTATTCGCATTTTAGTAAGTGATACGAAATTGTTGACTCTGTTTTGCTTTCTTTCTTTGCATGGACTTTACATTTTTGGACTTGTTGGCACAAAATAATACTATTAGCTTTTAGCTTTTTTTACAATGTGAATACATTTAAAAAATGTTTGGCTAAGAATGTAAACCTTTTTTATCAGTCATTTCATTATATCACGAGTATTTGTTTATGAGAATGGGCTTCAAACCTTTTAGTCCACTCCAGTCCAGACTATAGAATATTATGCAAACATGCCAAAATCTCTGCGTAGCGTAGCTTATAGTCCAAAAACAACTATTTGTTATTAAAATGAGACTGCTATGTAAACAATTTTTATCACATTAAGATATTTTATTTCAGTATTTTTTGTAAGTCTGTGCTGAGGAATGAAATAGTTTAATTTCATTGGGGAAGCAGAACTGTTTGGAGATTAAAAAGTGCACTGTGCTGTGCAAGCATGTAAAAGGATTAGCGTAGATTTTATTTAACAGTCAGGTAATTATTTTGCATCAGTGAACTCTTGAGCTTTCTCAGTATTCACGTTTAGTTAGATGATCACAGCAGCATTGTGTTTAGCAAAGTGGGGTTTAACTAAATAGGCACATAAAGTTAGACTGGGATGGAAAATTCTGCTCTTAAAGCACTAACTAATGTAACATAATAATATATATATAACTTTAACTAAACATAATATTAAAAGAGTTAGTAGTAGTAGTGGAGAGAATGCGAGTGGTTTTGAGGAATCATCAACCCTTTAATATACCTTTACTTTTTTTTATCTAGTGTTGTTAGTAGTAGTAAATGCAGGAGTATTCGCAATACTATTCGCAAAAGTAGTGTGGGTATTAGCAAAACCAAATAGAGTTTCCTAGTTGATGGTCAGTCGCTATTGAGCAGGTGTAAAGGGCAGAGAAGCTGTATAACAACTTTGTCCCTTTGAGAGTTACATGTGTACAGAGAATAACTGTACTCCAGTTAGCATAGTCATCATTTTTGGTCTTACAGATTAGTCTCACAAAAGCTTTTAAACTCTTTACTTAATGTATTTTTATTCTTCTGCAGAAATGTATAATTATGTAGAAACGAGAGTAAATTTTTCTTGGTAAAAGTTTTCAAGTAAAAAGTTACTGGTGATACAATATAGATCACCATCAAATAAACAACAAAACCTTCATCATAATGGACTGCCAAGTTAAGGATTCAAAAGTGGCATTGTTCCCAATGTCATTATTTGTTTCCAAAAATTTAAGTTTTTAATTCGGGACGGAAATCCTTTTCATTTTTATTTTTATACCAAATCTGTGATATTGATAACTACCATTTACCTGCAACTTACCTAAATTACCTGTTAATTACACATTTATATCATTTGTTCTTCGAGTGTTTTCTTCTCTCTTGTTCCTGTGTGGGAAGTGAACTTTGTAAAAAACCGGACCGATACACTACTGGAGCAATACAGTCCATTAAACCCGTATGAAAAATTTATATTGTTATTTTGTTTTTTGAATTAGAGTTTATTATTATTAGTAGAGATTTTATTTATGCTTATGCTTAAATCATTTATTATTGCTTTGCTTTGGGTTCGTGGGTTTGCAATGCAAATAGTTTTTGATAGTAGCTAGAAGCAAAAAAATGTCATATTATTGAAGGTTTCGGGGTTAAGGGTGACCTCATGAAACGTGAGATGCGTGGAATATAACAATAATAGTTTTGGTCTTAAATGGACTGCAATTTACTTTTGACCGGTTGTGGAAGTGAAACAAGATAATAATTTTGTATATACTTGGCAATAATAGTAATACAAAATAATCAAAAGTATTCCTATCAGAAAATGTTGTCTCATTTGATTGGAAGCCTTTTGATAGTTATGTCCCTGTTGATTTGTGCATCAGTTGCATTATAATCTCATAGATTAGATTATATTATTTTAATGTCTTCATGAGGTTACTCTCCTAAATTTGGGCATATTTAGCTTGATAACTCTTCTGTTGTGGCCAATGATACCATAATTCATTGAAAGGATTTATATACCCTATCATTTCTCATGTCACTCTTTTAGTGCATACAGTTCAGCTTTTTAATTCCTCATTTAAATTTGACTTTTTAAAGTTTCTCTAATAAGCTTCACTCTGGTACTTTAGTATGTAATAATTTTCAATACTTCTCCACTTGCTGACAAACAATGTAATTGTTAAATTTTAAACTGACAAGACAAGATCCTTTGAACTGGACAGGTCAGGGTTAATTTTCAATCATTCAATAATAAACCCACGGATTTTTTAGCTTGATCATTGCTCATCATTATTGGTAATGACTAGTATGAACAAGTAGTAGGAAATTTATTAATGATACCATTAATAGCTCGAAGCAATTGAGTAATTGATGGGTAAAGGTCTATCTGGTCTGTGATGTCTTATTGTTGTCTTTGCATTATTAATAGCCGGGATGCCTAATAATAGTTTACAGGTTTGTGTCTACATATTAGTTAAATTTTTATGATGCGTAAAAATGTAGTTTCAGCATAAAAGGCGAGAACTAAGGGAGGGATCCTCGAGATGTCAACTTAAGAATAAGATACTTGGGACGAACGAGACTTGCAATTTTATTTAATATTTACATATTTTAGTTAAGTTCTTCTAGTCTTGATGTGTCTCCTCGTAGATCAACCTAAGTAGGTTTACCTTGACACAAGTAACTTATCTTTGTTTCACTTTTGCTCAGAGTCTCGTTTACAAGTTTTCCCTATTAGATAGCTCTATTATCACATCAGCTTTGGTTTTAGTCAGACGCGTGTGTTAGATAATAGTATTGCAGATTGCCATTTTTAACAAGAAGCTATTACAATGTGACCGCGACCGTTTTAATGGTTTGTCAATGAAAGTAAGTACTGTCAGTAGTCGACAAGTTTGTACATAGATAACTCACATCTGGTAGCTATTAGGCAAATATCAAATTACAAGCAACAAGAGAATTTTGATTGACGGATTTTGTATCCATCCCTTTATGAATGTCACATTCACATATTTACAAAAAGTTTATTGATAGTCGGTTTTGTAAAATTACCTCAAAAAAATGAAGATTGTTAAAAGATATGAAATAGAGTTATGGAATGAGTTCATAAGATTTTTTCATTGATAATAAATAATAAATACAAAGTTAGTTAACATTTCGATTATTCGATTAGGTCTAGGTGATAGTGGCGTGGCTAATAGATTGTGAATTTGTGGTAATGATAATGGTTATAGTCTATTTGGGTATTTGTCATTTTGTTTGTGAGTCCTTAAAACGAACATGATGAGGCAATCGGTGCCTCCCTTGAATTGTTTCCTTTTGGTAATAAGGCAAAGTCTCAAGTTGTGATAAGTAGATTTTATAGTGGAATGGTTGTACTTCAAGTAACTAATTCAATGAGGAATTGGAGATAAGATATTTTCTTATTATGTATTTACATTGTGCTATGTAGATCCTTTCACTTCTCTGCAGGGGAGATGAGATATTATTGTTAGCGTAATGATCTTGTATAATACATTACCTTTGAATATTGCATATTGCTTATATATTATTTGACTACAAAAGCCCTAACCAACTACTTTTACATCGAGAGAGTCTTCTAGACTCCCTTTGCTTTGTGTTCTGATTTTGTAACATTGGCATTGACACTAATACGACGTAGCAAAATAAGGCATGAGGCTTCGACAAACTAGAAAATCCAATAATTACCTATGCATAACTAATAAAATAATGGATATTTATATGGTTAATCCTTGTTGATTTTTGTAGAGTGGAGGGTCGTACTTTTTAATAGCATATGTCTTCAATGTACACACAGTATAAATTTATTTGGATTTATTACTTTCGCTTTTGAATCTTAAGTCAAAACAAACTTCGACTTGAAAGTAGTGGTATCCAGATGACAAGGAAATATTGTTATGAAGTTAATATATTGCCAATTCAATTTGGCACTGAAACTAACACGGGTAGCAAATATAATAAAAAAATACTTTAACATTTTTTTGCACCTAGCTTTTGATTTGTGATTGAAGACAGTTTTTATAAATCGTGCATAACCAAATAATATTTTTTACATTAGTATTAATGTTATGATCCTGAGTATGAAGTTACTTCTTCAAAATATCTCCATAAAAGTACTGCCTGTGGAAAATTTGCCATAAAATATGCAACTATGTAGTAAATTGATCTTGCCTTCTTCGCCTGTTTTGAATTTTGAATTCATGTCTTTCCAGCGTTTCACTAAATGACATTGGCCATTAGTCTAACAAGACAGAAATCATGCTTGACTCTCGTAACTCGTAGGTAGTTTATTTTCTGTTTTGGGAAAAAAACTTGTTTATCCTCCCGTGTCTCAAGCTTGTGCGTTTGGACATTTCCCTCGAATCATGTCTTTTTATTCTTTTCTTCAAGACTGTTTTTATTACCAGGCACGTTTGACAATTTGAACTGGGCGAATCCTAGAAATTTTTAAATTTAATGAATGCGTTTTTATGTTTGCGTGCAGTGTATGTAGGTAGGTAGATAGGAATGTTGACGGTATTATTTCCTTGATTAATTCTTCCTAGAGAACTAGAGATAATCATCTATTAAAATTGGATTTAGTTAGTTTAGCAAAATATATGAGTTCAAATGACGGGTGGTACGTGGTATATGATAGAATGGAATGTGCGTTGGCTTGTAATTTTTTTTCGTGTTTCGTATCTATTCTTTCATAAAATCCATTAATTTCTATCGGAGATCTTGAATATTATACTTTTAGTTGTTATTCGCTATTTAGTTAATGCAAGTTTATGAAAGAATAAATGTGACTTTTAGTAGCTATGAAAGTGGCGATGGATTCTAAATCTTCATTGAACACGCGATTCTAACAATTCTGAGACAGAAGAAAATATAATAGGAGATTTCCTAAATAGAGTAAAAGAATGTGCAAGTATACAAAGCAAAGCCGACACGATTTATACTTTATCATTTCTTGTACAACATAAATATGTCAAATATTTGCCAATCAAACTTAGCTAGTTTTGTAGACGATGATGGGTTGTACTTTGATGTATTGGGTAGGTATTAGTTTTTCCGTTAAAATGGGATCCATTAGAGAAAAATTGTATGTAGCGTAATGTGTCTTAGGGACATGAGCAAAGTTTGGGTTGACAGGTCAGGCAACAAAATGCGGCATAATTGACCTATGCAGGTCAGAGTCATGGACGTATATTCGAATACCACATACCAAGATTTTCACTATAGTCCTAGCTTAGGCACAATAGACAATTTATGTATGCTTTTATTTTATGTATAACATGTATTTTGTCAATACCAAAATAGTCTTTGGACTTTTGAAGAAGGGTGTTATCATCCCCGAGTTCTAAAGTTAGTCTTAAACTTTTGCTCGCTTTTTATTAATCCTCACGACAAAAAGAAAGTTGTCTTACCAGCTATCATATCTTTTTGTATAAACAAGTCAATGTGTTTCTTTTTTCGGAGTTGACTTTTTGTATAATATCTTGTCAAAAGATTTTATCAAGAAGTGACGAAAACTGTAGGTAGTCTGGCAAAAAGTTATTTATGACAAAAGGAGCAAGTTTTTATTTAATGCTGTAGTTATAAAAAAGTTATAATAAGTAATGCACCGATGTCTCGGCTGAATCCCTTTCATGTAATCTGCTCCCTGCTGCATGTGTGGATTGGGCAAGGGTGGGTAGCAAGTTGATTGTCACCGAATTTCAAGACCATCAGGACACGATAGAAGTTTTGTATAAAATGAAATAAAAGAAAGACAATGTTGCAGAGTCAGTGGGTTGTATCTTGTATTCAACAAAGAAGATATTATTATTGTGATGATGATGACGATGATGATGATAGCAATAATAACATAACTGTGAATTGACGTCCTCTCTTATATAATATAAATATGTGTAGACTATTTTTGGCTTCTTGTCATTTAAATCACAACTGGTGTGTTCCATTCTGTAACAGTGAATAAAATCTTCTTGATTCATTGACTGAACATAAGGCAAATGCAAACAAAATAAAGATCAAACAATTAGATAAGCAAATAGGTGATATAGTATGCAGTGTAATTTAGGCTGTTCTAATAAACTTCTAACGGGTGAGGGTTTTTTAGTATGAGTAAGGATGACACAACACATTGTCCGATTTTATTTATAAGAAGTTTTTATTACATCTTTCATAAACATTTGCTCAACATTTTTTTTCAAACCTTAATTAATTTCTTCGTCGTGTGAGGTTACTTATTGCCTTTTGTCTACTTGTAAGGCTAGGTAAAAAAAATGATATTTTTGAAGGCTTCGATCTACAAAAATTGTAAAATCATAAAAATCGACATTGCATTAGACGTAAAGAATTTATTGCTCAAGTATTTTATTTTAAACTCTTGTAATTCAGTTAGAGCTGAATATAGTTTAATGACTTCTGAGGGCCCAGTCAGTATATTTATGAGTGACCACGCTATCGTGTACACGAAAAAAGAAGGGGTTGAGTAAGAGTGAAAGTGCTTTTTTTAAAGTTAGTCCTTCACAGTTTAATAATTCATGACGTGATGATATGGTTGTTATTTTGCCTTGTTTTAAGATAATCTTTTTATAAACTTATTGCATTACATTACAAAACAACACGAACCCAGTTAGATAGTGTTAGTTTAGATGAGTTGAAGATTTAGCAAAACAGAAAGTGAGATCTTTAGTTTTAATTTTAAGTGAGCTGTATTAGTTAGTGTTTTATGTAAGTAAAGTTGTAAGAGAATACAGTTAAGTGATAGTCACACAGCCAACCTAAGGTATAGCACGGTAAATGCATGATAATGGTAGTGGTTGTGGCAAGCAAGGAATAATAATAATGCTATGAAAGATAGCGTAATATAAATGCAGTACATTAAAAACATTATGCAGTTCATGGTGGTATTAAATTAAATTGAGATGAAACGGTTTGTAATGAGTGCATTGATTAGAAAATTAGCTTTCTTTTGTGTAAGAGAGTTTCAAAGTCATATAGCCAAAGTCATCATACGTGTTTTAGTAGATTCACTAACCAAACGTAAAAGTATCAAATAGAACGACGGCCAACAGGTAGATTCTGTGAGTTTTAGGGTAGGTTGATCATTAAAGATAGGTAAAATTGACTAGGGTTGTAAAATTACGAAACGGATGATGGGTTCAATGAACATATACTTAAAAATGCAAATGAAGCTGATCAAACGTCCGCTTGTCGGAAATCGATGTTAATATTACGTGTGTGTTTGTAAGTGTGTGTAAATTAAGTCGGAAGAGATTAACCTGAGATACAGATAATCAAAAGAGATGTACTCTTAATGAATCATTGATTCCGTTCCATCATCTAGCATCGTCTGCCCCCACACCACTTAAACTCCTTTTTACAGTATTGTATTATTGCTGTAAAGAACGGTACTTTGACTGGAGCATCATTCTTTTTTTTATTATAGATGAATTTTATACATGTATGGGTCATCAGCACTCGCTAAGTTATTTTTTATCATTTCATTTCTCATTATCTCTTTCATGATGACTGTAGGCATTAACAGTGACTATCAAGCAGGAGTGAATAAGTCAAAATCGGAATAAAATTGACATACTTTAAAATAAAATAACGTTACTGGATTCTATGATGATGATGAAATGCTGAAAGTCTTAGGGTCATCAGTCATAATCAGTTTATCGTATATCCTGGTTTTTATATTCTTACAAGTTACAATACATACGTCTGGTCGAGACCTAAATAAATATTAGTGCAAGTGAGGGTGCAGTAGTAGTGGCCATCGACAATTCAGTCGTAGTCCAGAGCTTAGTAAGTACGATTGTAGTTGAAGAAAAGCAGACAGATCATATTCAACATTTATCATTTTAATTATTAAATGGAAAGTTTCATACATGGTTGGTAAATAAGTTAATTAAGTTTTTATGATGATTACTGTCTCTGTGTGTTATTAATGTGCCAAGTGACAAACAACTTCAGTAACATACTTGATAGCAGCGTTCAGTATTTCTGAAGAGCAATACAATAAAGCGTAGTTTTTATAGTAACTACTACCACTTAAAAGTACTCGGGAAATAGGATTTTATTTGTTGACAATAATCCCCGTACGCGGTTCGGGTTTTCGGGTACGTACAGATTTTAATAGAATTACATCCTATTTCTTATACCAATGAATGTAAAAAAATAGTTCCGGTTTCTTAAGCTTAAACATTGAGTGCATTTTATTGCTTTGAAGCTCATTCAAACATCCCATTAGACTTTTTGTTTTGTCACTGGGTTAATCAAACGAGTGCATGGCCTTTGTACAGACTTTTATTTAATTTTTGCTTCATCTCATCTCTCTCTCTTTCAAAGCTATGGGTTGGCTGTTCCTCCCCTATTTCTTCAAATAGTAAATTTGTTTGCAAGTAGCAATAGTATAATAAGATTAAGAAAAACTTTAATGGGTCTAGTGATCTAGTGAATTGAGGTTTACTGCTTGTTGCGTTCGGTTGTGTACACACTTTTTAACTTCTTCATCTTAAAATCTGATCTGCTCTCGTATTATCATCTCCTGTATATTTGTATCATCCATTCCATAGCAGCATGTGGGATTGACTTAGAAAATGACATGAAAAAATCCAAGAAAAAAAGCGTAGGCAGAATGTAAAGAGGTTGTAGTCAAGTCATTTGTATTTGTCGTAATAATATAATGGGTGCTAGCTTGGTCTCCTATTGCGAGAACTACTACTATTGCTGTTATGTTACCTACATTTGACATAAGTAGTTATTTACTATCACCCTTTTTACATGGGATAACAACTGGTATGCGTTACTATTTCTCTTTGTTTGTATATGTAATGAGATTTAAGTGAGTGGAAATACTTTGTAGTGGATCAGGGGTTCGGTTCTGTATCTTTTAGTTAATAATATGCAATTTTGTTGTAGGGCGAGCAGTTTAAATCTAAATCACAACAAATTAGTAGAATGTGTTATGTCTAATTTAAAAGAGCATTGATCTATTCGGGGTGAGGTTCACATCATATTATTTTCATGATGATGATGATAATAATAATTGTTATTTTGCTTGCGTGGTTTTTTTATGATTGCACTTTGAGTGAGCTTAAGCTATGAGATTGCGATTGTACTATTTGTCAAAGGGTTTGCTTCGTGGTTTATAGGTATGCTTTTTTGTCCTACCCGTTCCAGATTGGGTTTGTCACAAATATTGAATAACATACAATAGACACATATGTCGGCAACGGGAGATTATTTATTGTTGGGTGCAAAACAAAATGCTATACATAAACCATTTCCTCTTTGACATTGTGTCATGACGAGAGTTGAGATTTAAATTTTAAAGTACAGTTCTATACGATATTTTGTTGTTATGTTATAATATAATGTAACAAGCGTGAACTAATTTTGTTTTACATTTTTTGATTGCTGTCATCAAGTTATCATCTTCATCGCCATCATCTACATTGCATGACATAGCTTTTTGGCTTGTATAAAGGTCGTTGATTTACGAAAAAAAATTTAAACCTCTGTTTTTTTATTAAGTGTTGTAAAACACTTTATGTGAATGGTAATGACGTTAATCTGTGAATCTGTCTGTCTGTCAGTCTGTCAATATGTGCAATAACTTTCGACAGAATTGATGAATTCTATCGAAACTTGGTAGATAGCCTCTAAATAACATATCTCAGGTCAAGTTCTAAGATGGGGTCAATCGGACCACTCCCACTTAGGGTCATGACCGTCAAGGTTTCAAATAT
>JAQGAA010002683.1:0-12175 GCA_034696425.1 Isotoma viridis | reverse complement strand
CTCCATCTTCTCTTAGAATCCATTTGAAACTCATTTTCTGAGACACTAAACATTATTCTGTAGTATGGGGTGTCATTGACCAATCGCCAGATCGTAATTCCATGCTTAAAACTTGCTTCCTAATATGAGTAAAAGCAGCAGTGAGCCATTAAGTGACCAAAATATCAAAATACCTCATTATAGCAACGGATTAAAACCTCAGACTGAAAATACACGATTCAACAATCGTTGGCGTGTAGCCTTCAATCGGTGGAATGCAGAAAGTGTAGACAATTGGAGGTTTCACCCATATGACGTCAATTGGTGGAGTGAAAATGTAATAGTGATTATGAATTGAAAATGAAAAATGAGAATGGCTCTCTTCTATCTCTACTTACAAGGTGCTAATTATTTAAAACTTCTTTGTTCTTAATTTTTCAGATTTTGATAATATCTCGTGTAAACGGGTGCATATCCCTTTGTTCAATTGATGAAGAATTCCCAACCAAAAATTTACTAGGGGACTCCCCTGAGCTTTTTGAAAGTCCCGTTCCAGTCTCAACTCGGCGTGGCAAAGGCTTCTTAGCCCTTGAGTGTGAACTTCGACTGAAAATCGAGGATAGACGAGATTCAAATGGAGATTTAATAAAAAGTCCTCAGTCTGAAGCTACCAGTTTAGAGTTGCTTGATGCATATGATTCTCAATTTTTACCAAAAACTATAGTTCAAGAAGTACTTTTTTGGATGACTGATATTGAAAGATTCAGGCCTCCCAGAAAGAGGAAGCGAAAACCACCTGTATGGAAAGAAACGCATAGGTTATTTTTGTTAAGAAATATTACTCCTCTCGAGCTATTTCACCAAAAAATTGAAGCAGAAGAGTACGGAGAGGCCTTGGATTTAGCTCGAGCTTATGGTTTAGACGCAGACCTGGTTTATCAACGTCAATGGGCCAAAGCTCCCGTTTCTGTTCACACCATTCGAGATTATCTTGTAAGAAGATGTCTCATTTCCTATATTTAAAGTGTAGTTTGTTCTTGTTCATTGTTGTATATATGGAGTTTGATTTTCTTCTATATATTTTGATATTTATCTATTCAACTATAGGGGAAAATACAAAAAAGAAATTGGGTCTTACAAGAGTGCTTAGAAAGAGTTCCAGATAACTCGGATGCTGCTCGGGAATTACTTCATTTTGGTTTGAAAGGGACGGACCTGACAGCTGCGGTTCTTATTAGCCAAGGTAGTTCGCCAAGATGTTTTTACCTTGAGGTTGTGTAATATCTTAATTAAAAATTGAAAAAATAAAAACCGCTTATATTGCTTATCAGGAAAAGACAAAGGACGTTTCTGTATCATGACACCAGATGATTTAGACATATCCCACGAAGAATACATGCTCTTAGTGGACCCGGATAACTTAGAAGTAAAACGGCTGTTGAGCTATAGAAAACGATTTTTGTATTTTTTGGACATACTAGACACATATGAGGCAAGATTCGACACACTTTCCACTTTTATGTTTTAACTTTTCCATTAATGGAGATCACAGTTTAATTTTTTTTTCTTTATGCAGCTTATGATTGGTGGTGCTCGGATGGTCGACGAAAATTTTGATGGCTCTGTCTATGCGAAATTAAGAAACCGAAGTCCTATTGAATCAGCGATAGAGATGGCAAAGTCAAGTGATATTAGTGCACTACGAACTATGCTGACCCATCACTGGTTTGAAATTGCACCCCAATACTTGTCTGTGCTGTCAAGCTTTCCTGAAACGACATGTCCTCATGATTACAGGTATTAATATTAAGGATAAAAGTAATAGAGATTTCAAATCAGTTGACAATTCACAGCTGTGTTAGGCACTTCATATTCTTCTTGTCACTGTAAAATGATACCTTTGACCTTTGTGATTTTTTTGCAGTGACTTTTTACCCGAGATTGCGGATGGCGAGGTTCTATTTTGGGATGATATTATTCCGAAAGAGCGAGATTGGTGTGAACGATTTTTAGAAGCTGGAATAAAATTAAGACGAGCGTCTGCAGGAAGTATCGTGGCGGAAACGTCTATTGATCAAGTGACAGTATGGTATGAAGATAGGATTCGTGAAATCGAGAGGTTTAGTGGAATAGCAAATTATGCATTAGATTTGGCTCGGTTAGGGACACAACGAAACGTACCGGTACGTTGACATTTCGATATTTAAATGAATTTTTATTGCTTGGTAGTCATTTTTCAAAGTATACTTTTGTGTTCAAGGAATTGCAAAATCTTTTAGAAGAACTCGAAATTCTGGAAATTTTGGTTTACGATGCAAAAGTCGATGTCACTTTAGAAACTTTGGAAGAGCTGAGCCCCATAGAGCGGTTGCATTTACTTATGTCGAACGTAAGTGTTCAAATATGCATTTCTATTCTAGGTTTATAATATTGTTAAAAATGAATTCTGTCTCAATGTCTTTTGCTGTTTTAAAATATGTAATTTTCATCAATTATTTTTGTAGTCAAAACCAGAGACGTTTATATTTCATTTCCGTGACTTTGTGGTACCATTCCTCGAGAAGTGTGAAACGAAAGAAAAGGGGACAAGATTTCATCTTTTAGACCAGTTCTTAGTTTCATTATCAAGTGAGGATCTATCAGGACCTCTGCAGGTAAAACTGGACTACATAACTATTACTGATTTTATACTGCCCGAATTCCATTTTAATTAAGTTAAGTGACGCATGTCCATTATTGTTCTTTTTCTTTAAAAAGATATTCGAGCATTCTAAACCTAGAGGAACTACTCCTGTTGTTTCAAACGTAAGGGAGCTTATGAGGCTCGCTTACAATTGCATATATGCATGCAAAAATCCCCGACAAACGGACAACATTTTAGCTATCCTGGACTGTTTGCCGGAAAGAAACCGTGGAGTACATAATGAAGATTTGAAACAGCTACACGATGACATCGACGATTTAGAGATGCATTATCAGGGAGTCAAAATTCTGGACAAATACGATATTTCAATGACTTTACAGGAACTCAAAGATCTAGCTGCAAACGACGAAGTTGACGATAGAATTCAGGGATTTTTTCAAAGAATCTGTGATACTCCAAGGTGGAAGTGAGTTTTGTTTTCATTTAGTAAAATGAATGATGCTTTTGACAATTTCTATCTAAATAGTATTTGAGAAGGATCATAACCGAATCTGACACGAAATCTTAATCTTACATATTCTTGCTCTTTATATTTTTCATTTTAATACGCTTACACTGCTAATGGGTTAAATTTAAATATCACAAACGTTCAAACTGTAGTTAGTTTGGATTGGAATAATTAATATTTTGAGAATATTTTCGACAAAAGGTAGGGTTAGTCATGAAAGTGATTTGACATTCGACTAGATCGTGTTTAAATAACGATTTTGATATTGTAGGAAACCTCCTATGAAAGCAAACGAATGGAAGGCGATGCTTTACGACGTGCTGGACTTACAGAAGAAAGTTTTCAAAAATTTCCCAGTGGAACTTTGCTTTGAGGTAAGTATGTCTTGTAGAAAGTACGTACAAATTACAGTGTCAGATCGAATTCCTGAACGCGCAGATTGCCTATACACTGCCTTAATTCACTCCAAGAGTCGTGGGAGTTTTGTTTTGTGTCAACAAACCGGGTTTATAGTTTTCTTAAAAAAGTAAACTTCGAATTGTTTTGATTTTTTGAAGCCCTGATAAAAGTGTAAAAGTATTGTGTATTAAAGTTATCAAGGTAAAAGTGTCAAGATGAGTACCATGACATTTGGTCAAAAAACTTTTACCCCGACACCTCCAGACAAAGGAAGTTTTCCATTAGATCGTCAAAATATGTGCAGAAAGTTTATGATTAAGTACATGATTTGCTTGAAAGACAATTGTCATGAAAATGAAAAGTGCCGTGTGGATGCTCTACGTTATTTCAAGTGCCGAATGGATAATGAACTAATGGACAAAACAGAGTTTGATAAGTTGGGTTACTCCGCCGAAGAAATTGCTTCCCATGGGGACATTCAACCCAGCCCAACAAAGGCACAGTAATGTGTAATGTTGGATGTGTGATGATCAAAACACGATAATTAAGTTGTAGTTAAGTGAATCTATTTTTATTGAACTTTGAACTAAACTGATCTCACAGATCCAGCTCGAATCCATCAACTACAAATTATGAACTAACTCTTAACAATTAACAATCTAAAAACTCTAGTGTTCTAATTTATCCATAACACATAACAGTCTGTTTTTTAAATGTATAGTCTGATTTCAAATGTAAAAGTATGACCTAGTCTTCCCTTGTCTTCTTGTAGTCATAAACAGTCATTCATTGTTGAACATTGATACCACTGTTGGTCAACAACTGGTCAACTGTTGACTGTGTGTACTGTACTGTGTACTGATAGTTGATAGTAGTTAGTGTGTAGTGTAGAGCATATTGCATTTGTAATTGTAATGTGTATGTAATAAGTAATAAGTTGTAGGTTAAGTTAGCTATCATTATTATTAGTATTTAGTTAGAACAAGAAAGTGCCTATCTGTGTGCTTTGGCATGACTTCGACATGATGGAATTCTGTGAGTGCGAATCCTGTCCCAGTACGTCTACATCATCCGGTTCTCCGGCAGAACGGCCACCGCTCAAAGTACTGATAGGGGTTACAGCAAGTGTAGCAGCTATAAAAGTTCCAGAGCTAGTCGAAAAGCTATGCAAATCCCATCGCGTATCTGAAATTGCCATTGTTCCAACAGATACTTCTCTGAAATTTTTCAATCCTGATGAACTATTTGATATTGGACCAATACACAATAAACCTCATGTTAAAACTTATAAGGATGTTGATGAGTGGACCCTGTGGAAGGGCAGAGGTGACCCAGTCCTTCACATTGACCTGGGAAAGTGGGCAGACGTCATGATTCTTTCTCCATTAGATGCCAATACGTTAGCTAAAATTGCAAATGGACTTTGTGATAATTTACTCACTTGCGTATTGAGAGCTTGGGATTTGAAAAACAAGAAACCAGTTTTATTTTGTCCTGCAATGAATACCAAGATGTGGGATCATCCACTTACTTCTGGACAAATTGACACTCTTATTGGATTTGGTTATCACTATGTGCCTCCGATTGAAAAGACTCTTATGTGTGGTGACACGGGTATCGGGGCCATGGCCACTGTCGACACTATTGTTGAAACTCTTCATAGTGTGACTTTGACACTGTGAAAATTTCAGAGAATTGCTAAGTAAAACGTTAAGAGCAGTAGAAATAAAATGCTTAGTTGGAATAGAAAGTTAAGGCGTAAGGCAGTAGTATAGGCATTTTGTGTACAGATTTACATCAACGAATCTAATTTTCATGAAATGATATTCATCAATTGCTATCACATAATATTATAATGTAGAATGAACATTTTCTGTAATCTGTACCGTGTGTGATTGTTTCAAATTCAGCTCTACGTCTCGGCCCTTCTTCGAAGTGGGTCTTCAGAAGTTATAAATTTAACCAGAGATTTTATCGACCGAAGTCCTGCAGAATCAGATGCGACCGCAAAAGATAGTAAAATCAAAGCCCTTGTCAGACAAGTCAGTTCGGCTTACTCAACAGCATTTGCACTATACCTTTACCTCATTCCGTTTTCTAAAAGTTTAGAAATGATCCTAACAGCTGCGCGACACTATTTCGATTCCGCCTCAAACTATGCTGATCCAGATATTGAACTATGTAAAGTTTGTCTTAATTTGATGCAAAACTTGAAAGAGCCTTCTACTTCGCAAATGTTCGACCTAATCGATGCAGTAAAGATTATAAATAAGGATTTCCAAATGAATATTTTACCTCAGTCAGGTAATTTGGTAAATTATAAAACTAGAATGATTGAAGTGACGAATTTTAACTGATTGACTTAAAAATGAATTATAATTTTATGGTCTTGCTTTTTTTTGTTTTTAGTTCGGTTGACGCGAGATAAACTTGGATTAATTAAGCAGGCTATGGAAAATGTCCCTGATGGATATAGAAAAACTCAACAACTTTTGAAACTAGCTTTGTTTCTGCAGTTAGAAGATATGACTATGCAAGAGACTGATAGTTTAATTTATGACATGGCTGGAAATGCAGCTCTGGACGAGTGCGATATGAAATTTTGTGTTCAAGTCTGCCAAAACATAATGGCAAAGGGGTATCATACTGGGTGGAAAGTTTTTACTTGCGTTGCAAAGTACCAGAGTGATCCTGCTGTAGTTGACCATGAAACTAGATTAGCGTTTATCAACTACGCACTTAACATGTGTCCAGAAGATGAAATTCTGAATGTTTTAAATTCCAAGTAAGTTTCCAGTTATCGCGTAGATGAAATATATTATAGAATACTTCTGTGATATTATGCCTAACAAAAACCTTTATTTGCGCTTATTGAAAGCATTTTCTCATTCATATTAATATGTTTAGATATCTCATTGAAATACGAAGTCTTCAGTCCAGAATTGCGGAGCTTTCTCCCGAAAACTCAGCGTTAGATGAGTCATTGTTGGATGTAAGTCATAGTGTTTGTTCGCAGTTCATAAATGATAAATGAATGTTTGATTGTAATCTATTTTTAAATTCAGGTACCTGAAACAAACATGTCTATGCAGGATTCCCTTAATCCCATTAAATTTCAACAATTCCTTAGTACAACAACTAGGTATGGACATATAAATTTCATTATTTCACATTGTGAACTTTTTTGAGTTTCCTTTCCTCACTTCGCTTGCTACTTTTAGGAGCACAACATAATATGAACTAATAAATAATGCTTTGAACAGATGGATAAATCCTTTAAAGGACATGGCTCACGTTGTTTCTACGCGAAGTGGATCTCTTCTCAATTCTGCAAGGATTGCTGGCCTAACAAGCACTTCTTTTTCTGATTCAGCGAGGGATGGAGACTTATCTTCCAGTATTCATTTAAGTGCAGATGAAAATGAACCGAACACTAATTTCGTGCAGGAATCGTATCCTACCTTTTATTTAAATGAAGAACAGAATAATTCTCGATATTTCCATAAAAGCCTTCTTGCATACAAGTATAATACCTTCTCGAGTGCTTCTACTAATATATCTGCAAATCCAGCGTTGGAACTTTGCATCACAATAAATCGTATCTGGCATTTGGAAAGAAGTTTACTGGGACCTGAGGAGTGTGGCTGTAGGGATGAAAGTGGTAAGGAAATTTTTTGTCATCACTTTGAACCTAAATTCATGCAAATGACTAAGAACATTAAGTATTTTATTTTATGACTTTTAAAGTAATTGAGCAACTGGCTGCGGAAATTCTACCTGAAGACCTTCCTTGGGGCTTAGCCATTCTTTTATCTATTGAAAATTTTGAAACGGTCTGTAATGTACTGGCTCGACTTCCTAATACTCCAGTTTCCTTGACTGTGATACTATACTACCTTTCTTTAGCCATTCATAAGCAGATAGGAGATTTGGACGATGTATATCAAAAGGATGCTAACGAGGTACAATGTTTAATTAGAATAATCGGTATGATAACTAGACCTAGGTATAAACATTTCTTGTTTGTAAATAATGAATAATTTTCGTATTTTTATAGTTAATATCGGAAACAGAACTGTCAATTCAAAATTTTGAAACAGATGACATGGGAAACACAGTAAAGATACAACTAGCAGGGCTATTTAAAAAATACAATCACGACTTAGCCAATTTTAAAAAGAGTCGTGGGTACGTAGAAATGGAATTAGAACTGCTTGGGAAATCAAACCGAGAGAAAGTCACAAGAATGAAAAATTTAGTTAATCTGGCATTTGTATCAGAAAAACTTGATGAATTAGACTTAGTTCACTCTACTGGTCGTAAAGAGTTATTCACTAGGTTGGTAACTAATGCTAGTACTTTAGAAGAGTATTCTTGCGTCATCGAAATTCTTAGGACTGCATGGATAGACGAATTTTCCTCAAGGTGGGTCAATCTATGGAGTTTATGCTATACACATTGAGCCAAACCTTAAAATATTATTTACTGCAACTGCAAAAATTTGTGAAACTGAAATGTTTTTTAATTTTGTTATTTAATAGTGCGAAGAAAAATGAATGGGTGCAATTATTATGTGCAATGGTAAGAAGTGAAGAAGGTGTGGTTCACGAAGAAATCATAGCTGTTCTCAAGGAACTTGAGGAGGAAGGGAGAATGTTGGATAAAAATGTAAGCTAAGAAAATCATAATGTGAAGAATGATTGGCAGACTTTGAATGAATCATTATAATTAGTTGTGGTTTTGCTATGGATCCTTTAGTGTTTTTTCTACATAATGGGAGAGGCTAAACGGCACAAGGCTACCATGCTCTTCTCGCGTTTGGGTTTCATGTCTAGGGACCCTAAATTACAAATTGAAGCCGCAAAAATGATTAAAAGATGCGACTATGAGGTAAAATTAAATACTTGACCTTATTTTTCAAATATTGAATATTGAATTGATACATTATTGTTGTTGTTACATTAGGTGGAAGACTTGGATGAAGAAGTTTTGTATCAGTTAATAAAACGGGGATTTGTTCCTAGCTTCATTCAAAAGAAAGATTTTTACGATGGGTTAATAATCGTATTGGTTGAGCACCAACAAGACAAAAGTCGAAATTGGCCAACGGTGGAAGCAGTAGCTGAGCAGTTAAAAAACGCTGGTAATGAAACCGAAGCACAAGAATTAATAAGTAAACATGGAGGGTTAATGCCTGGGCTGCAGGTGTTCAAGTCTGCTTTAAACATTGGTTGGAGCAAGTGGGGCAAAGGTACTGGAGGAACTGAATAAGAAACTCCAATCAAAGTTTAAATTTTTAAACGAAATGGTGCAGTAAATGTTCGAATTTTAAGTTGTGTGATGGTAGCTCTCGTAAATCATGGATTTACATTTAAAATATTTAAGACAAGATAAATGTGATACACATTAGCAGTTTAAAATTTTTATAATATTATGTGATTGATTGATTGGAATTAAACATAACGATATTTAATTCAGATTTTGTAGTGAGCTGTTAAGTCTTAATTTGATTCATGTCAGACACGCTCATTCACTCAGGGTTTCATACTTCGTGTATCTGCAATCTTTCGCCGAACACTATTATTTAGGAATGCAAAAACATGGTGTAATGTAATAATCGAATCTAGCTTAGGAAAAATTTATTTGGAAATGAAAAAACAATTATCACATTAGTATTTAGTTCATATCATTTCATATTAATCATATCAGACAGACATCGTAAAGTATCATTATTATTAAGCATTCAACTATCCTTTAGCTTATGGAAGGCGATACTGTAGAGGATCTAATAAGGTCTGTCGTCTGTGTATAACACTTTTATCAGTACTTTGAACAACTCCTAGGATTTTATCTTGTGAAAAATCGTAAATAAGAAATAAAATGTCATCTACCACCCAGGCCAGACCTAAATATTTTAGAACTTTTTCATCCCACTCTTGTAAATCATCCATGTTCTATCGATTTATTGAGAACTCAGTTTTTTCTAACTTTGACGCGACGTTCTATTCAACACCAATTTAATAATTGATTGAATTAGCCATTTTACGACACTTTCAAAAGACCATGCAACTTGAAAGTTATTTCACGGCGCACATTTAAAGTCTTGATGACGTAGTTTCAAATTCGAGCAGACTTAGACTTTAGTACATTATATTTATCGGCATCTACTTACGCAGCCAGTGGTGTGCGTGTCATCAGTGTTTTGATATTTAGAATTGTTATTTTTATTGGTCGTATACCACTGATTCACAATCACAACGTCGACACATTTTATGCGATCCATAAAGAAAGTCGAGGGAGAAATTTTTAATTTAGTAGAATGAACCAAGTTTTTTCCAACCAATTTTTTCGATGCATATGCCAAATATTAACCATTTTTTTAGTTAGACACAAAATAAGACAAAAGTATCCTGTATCCGTATATGCAGGTCGCTTTGTATGTTTTGTACGAGTCGTGTGTTATTGCTATTTGTCACCCCCATGTCAATTGTCAAGTCTCAGTTTGATACTATGATTTAAAACCAGTGAGTGTGTATTACCAATGAACTCTCCAGACACAAACTTACCTGTAAATTAACTTACGGCTCATGTTTTCACTTTTGAATTGCACTTTAGATATCTGTCGTTCGTATCATATTACAAAAAAATAAAATACGGGTATTTGTGACCCCCATGCCAAATTATATTTAACATATCATGTAATGTATAAGATTATTATCCAAGGCTAAACTTTTTTCCCAAGTCAAAGAGTTTAAGTTGGTACCTGGAAGTTTATTCAGTAATTTTCTAAAAGATAGCTCCTAAATTCAATTAAGTGAGGCTCAATCCCAACTTGTCCAAACTCACTTTTTTGTGCTTCGAAATTTTCAATCATCGGTTCCTAAATACAGCGCAGCATATTAAGGTAAAGGGAACAAGGATATTTTCAGATAAATTATCCAAATGTGTTTTTCTTAGAATGTCGTCAAGATTGATTCAAAGAGCAAAAACATGTACATTTTAAATAAAATAGGAGATCACCCCACACACATTCACCCACAATAATCATTGACCGCAAATGCATTATGAAGTAAGTCGTTTTCATTACTACGGTCTAAATGTGTAATAAAGCAGAAGTTTTCTTGTAATTCTTCAAAGTACTTGATCCATTCGATGGATTCTATCGCCATTCCATTACACATTAGATTTATTATTAACAATCTCGTGAATAAAGCAGTATAACTACTTACAATGATGAACCCAAAGGAACTTCCTACTACTCTTGCTTATTCGGTACCTAAATAATTATAATTTGCATCAATCATGCTTCGATATATGCACCTAAAAACTTACACATTATGTCGGATTCCAATAACATATTACAATTTAATGACATCTCATCTTACTTGAGTTGTCACGTCGATGTCACTTTTGTTTTGCATAATATGCAATAAAGGGAATGGTTGATTATTGTCACTTTTAATTACCATATAGGATAAAAAATGAACTTAGGGTCGTGTAAATAATCTAAGAGAACAGAGGCCATAACGATATGCTAGCCAAGAGAGATTTGAAGTGTAAAGTACTTTACTGACTAAGATACAATATTGTGTCTATTTACTGACCGACGTAGCTTTAATTAACCTTTTTGTTTTTAATAAGAACCTATCACTAACCTTACCTTCCACGTCAATCCAAAGCTCTACAGAACACGAACGCTGATAAAACTTTTGATTGATAATGACATTAAGTTTTTATGAGTATCTTGCCAAAAGAAGAGACTTTATAAGTAAATTCAGTCAGTCTCAAAGTCTCAATACGCCAATGATATAGACACCAAAACTCTTAATCAATCAACAATTTACTTTCTTTCAAAGAATCTCTTTTAAGCGTCAGCCGTAAATCTGGCATTCAATCTTAAAGACACTTTAATCATATTGTTAACCATCGCAAAATTATACATCATGGTGGTCTGGGCAGCTCGTTATTTCCATCTTTTAACTAACCCTTGATTAATTTAAGTTTTAGTCAAATAAAATATATCATCGTTTACACCTGAATTAGATTTATAGATTAAATAAAATAGATTTTGATCTAAATTAAAGTAGGTTTGTAGAAGTAATTCATTACAGCATTTTTTCTTTAAAAAAATTTCCAAAATCTTCAAAAATGCAGCAAACAGGTTGTCTCAAAAAGCGTAGACGCAGAAACATAGCTAAAGTAAGCTCTTTAGAGTAAAATTATCTCCTTAAATATGTTTTTCGGAAGTTGCTAGTTTCTAAATTTTCTAAAGACCCTATTTTATTACAAAGGTAAATGGACTTTCCTTAATACCTTATGATGAAACAGCAGACACATATAGAGGCTTAGACCTTTACAAACCCGAATTTGGTCTCCAGTCGCCTCCACCGCCGACCTACTCAGCGACCAAGGACAATGACTCATTCAACGTCACCGTTAGCAGACTCCATGAAGCACGAAGAACTGGTCGTGTTTCATCATCCACGAGAGTCACAAGAGATCCCACTTTTAGTATCCGGATGCCTGATTCAACTGATGATGGTGCTGACGACCTAAATGAATACACTTTTGAAAGCAGACGTAATAGTTCTGAATGGATCCAAAGGGAAAAATCTCAAGACGTTTTGGATCGACCATATTTACTT
>JAQGAA010002682.1:0-12180 GCA_034696425.1 Isotoma viridis | reverse complement strand
CTTCATCATTAGCGTGAGCGCTGTATTCGTAGGTTTAATTAGTAGTGTTGCAGTAATTGTATGTATAACTGAATTATTTGTTATTTCATTAAAAGTAATTTTAATGAAAGTGACTGTATATATTTAAAGTTAATTAAGATATAGTAATTAATTAGCTGTGCATTTCTTTAAGATACATAATAATATTTTAAAGAAACCAATCTCGAATACATACAATTATTATTATTATTCTCGGATATTATTAATAATTACAAAATCAGATAACAAGGATATAGATATTATAAGCAAGTCCAGATCTCATACCATTATTATTATAAACTAAATGATATATTATTATTATAGCTGTGTAAGGCAGAAAAAGTGAAAAAAACATTAACAATCTTACTGTCATGATAATAATTAACTCATTGCATTATTAATTAACTAATAAGCTTATTTTTAGCTATGAATGAGATGATATGAAATATATGAACTAAAAATGGGAGAGAAATGAAAGCTAAAAAATATCTATTTATAAAAATTACAAAAAATGTGATTGTTTTTGTGAAGGAAAAAGAATGAATAAAAGCAATCAATGTTTATAATTAAAAAATGCATTTGCTCTATTATTTTCAAATTAATTGGGTTTAATTAGGTTAAAAGATGTTTTTAACCGGATGTATTTAGTACTAAGGTTAATACGTTTTAGCACTACAACGTCTTCCTGCTTTTCATGGACTAATAGAATCAATATCTATTTCAAAAACGTCATTTCGTTAAAATGTTCCTAATTAAAAAACTTTCCAATTTTCAGAATTTTCAATAATTTTTCCATTTTTTAATAATATTTATTTTCCATTCTGGAAAGTCTTTTATAAACTAACTTACCCCTTCCTGTTTCACGTCTTAAATTTGAATTAAATGCACTCCCCTTTACTAAAATCTAAATAAAAGGCTGATAGACATAAATAAACAGTGAAGTATTTCATTTTTCATTTATTATAATCATCTAACAATCATCAATCCTTTATCTTTCATTTAATTCTTTTTAAAAAATATGCTAATTTTAATAAAAAATTGTTAAAATCTAGCAAAAAATAAATTAAAAAATTGCCAATATTATAACATTTAATATTGTTCCCTCTCCTCCCCCACAAGGACATTATCTCTCTGACCCATGAGATGACCATCATATCAAAATATCTTTTTACAAATCTAAACGCAAAAACTTCCACCAGAGAGACTCCTTCACAATAAAACCCCACCTGCCTCAATAAAACTTGAAACTTCCCAAAACTCATTTCCAACCCAAAAATTCCTAAAAATTCCAAAACTCTTGTAAAACTTCAAACTTTAAAAAATGCCCAAACTCTTTGTTCTCATGTACTGAATGTGAGAGACCCTATCGGGTTGTACTTGTAAATGGTAGGCCCTCCTACAGCGCCATAGCTTAAACCGGTGCTACAGTCTACGCCATCACATCATGCCAAAGGGCGTATCGTCAACTGTCTCACCCTATACTTTTGCATTCAACTCTGCAATATACAAAACAACCCAATACTACCAAGAATAATATAGAAAAAACCCACACTGACTCTTCTAAACATAAAAATCTATATATTAATCATCATTTAAATTAAATGTCTATATCCTTATTAACGTCATACTGCAATACACAATATTATAATACTGCCCAGTAATAATACCAATACGTGACTCATATATAAAAATATAATATCAATTTATTATACAACTATTTACCAATTCAACTTTTTCCTAGTAAGGAATTTCAAGCGTTTTTAACCAGCAGCGTTTAAACGCTTAAATAATCCCGAGTAAAAATTGAGCTTTGACTTGATTAATAATTTGACAGTTCGAGAGTGTTGATGTTGGCAGTCGGCAAAAAAATATTTTTAATAAGGGAATTATTAAAAGTGAAAGGAATTTTTAGAAAGGAATTTGTATTTTTCCTGTCAAAAATAATCAATTAATCAATCCTTATCCAATTTATTGTTTTTATTGATTATTGATTAATCAAGTGATTATCGATTAACTTTAATAAGGGTTTTTATAATTATTTTATCTTTATCGATAAAAGTCGGCTGAAGATTGAAGATAAGTTGTAATTGATTTTGTTTTCAAGCGTTTTTCTCTCACCTGTTGAAGGTTTTTTTTGTATAAAAAACAAAGAATCCTATTGACCTGACCTCTGACCTTTTAGTTAGTTTTTAGCAGGAGTAGTAGTAAGTAGTAAAGGGGGAAAAGGTCGACCTTTTGACCTTAGGAGGTTGTAGAAGAAGATGCAGACAATAAAATGTGTAGTAGTAGGGGATGGAGCTGTAGGTAAAACTTGTTTGTTGATAAGTTACACGACAAATAAATTCCCATCGGAATACGTCCCAACAGTTTTTGACAATTATGCTGTCACTGTTATGATTGGAGGAGAACCTTACACTTTAGGCCTATTTGATACAGCTGGTAAGTGTGACAGGGGCTTTATGTGTCAAGTGTCAAGGGATGTCAAGTCAGGTTAACTAATTGTTTTGTTTTTGTTACCTTGCTTTTTAGGTCAAGAGGATTATGACAGATTAAGACCACTCAGTTATCCCCAGACGGATGTTTTTCTCGTCTGTTTTTCCGTCGTTTCTCCATCCTCGTTTGAAAACGTTAAAGAAAAGGTTTGTGTCAATTCGGATGTAATTGGAAGGATGTAAAAGTTATAAGAAGGTTGTGCTAATTTTTAATTTTGTTTTGTAGTGGGTGCCAGAAATTACGCATCATTGCCAAAAAACACCTTTTTTGCTCGTCGGAACACAAATTGACCTTAGGGATGACGCAGGTTAGTTGGATTTTATTAACTTGAAGAATTTTATCATTTAGAATTCTTATCTTCAAAACTTTATTGTTTTTTAACACATAAGCAAAAGCTCGAAAAAAATGTTCGGCCACTGAAACTACTCGAACCAATTAGTTTTTGCATTTCATGTTTTCATTTTTGTAGTAAATTATCTGTTTACGATAATCTTAACGTCCTCTTAAATGTGATCTTTCTTTGGAAATTTTTAAATAATTTTTGCTAATTTTTATTGAGAAGTTATGAAATTTGCCAAAAAATATACAAGTGCAGATATAATATTTAAGAAGTCTCCTTCGCCTATATAATTGAAATTATATCCGTCTCCAGATGAGCCAGAAATAGACCCCCTCCCCCTATAAACTAACCCCCCAGGGCTCTATTAGTTGAAACGCTACTATTTTGAAATTGTCCAATTATTTCCATTTCCATTAAAGTTTACCGAGTTTACCCAAGACTTTTGACAAAATATTTTTTTTAAAAAGTCTTTGGTATCATGTTATCATGACTAAATTAAGTTATTAACTTAGCTCAGATACCTCAGATGTCTTGAATCATTTAAATGAATTTGTGTTTAATTTTAAAGGGACGATTGAAAAACTGGCCAAAAATAAGCAAAAACCTATAACAATGGAACAAGGAGAGAAACTTGCAAAGGAACTGAAAGCTGTCAAATACGTTGAGTGCTCAGCATTGACCCAGGTTTGCTGATTTTTACACAAAATACTCCAAAATTTTATTTAAAGGTCATAAACGTAAATTGACTAGAGCAGAATGGGAATTATTATTAATACATATTTTTTAACATTTGCTCCCTTCAGAAAGGTCTGAAGAACGTATTCGACGAAGCAATTCTTGCTGCCTTGGAACCACCTGAGCCAACAAAGAGAAGGAAGTGTGCAATTCTCTAAAACTAACAAAAAATGCATATAACCTAGAGGTTTCAGCAGGGGAAAACCAATTCAATAAATATTTAAATATAATTAGCTAAGTTAGATAAAATTAATTAAAAATCAAACGATGGCCAATGTTTTACACTTGCATGTTTTAGGTTAAAAATTAGGAACTAGAATAGCAGGAATTAAATTGTAGATACAATTATTAAGTGATTTTAAATATTTAAAAAGAATATTTCTCGAATTTTTGTTTCCTTTTCTCCCGATACGATGTCAGATTTATAAGTACGTGAGTTACTACAATTGTCTTTGTTTCGATTCGCGGAATATTGGAGTTTTTATATAAAAAGTATATGTAGTTAAAAATGAGCTAAGAATTAGACATAATATAATAACTTTAGTATTGACCTTTGTCTCAAAAAATTTTGACAAAAATAAGAATTTCAACACAAAGATGAAACTAATTATGCAAAATGTTTACCTATGATTAATAAGCATTTAAAAATTGTAAGGCTGTACTACTTCTACTACTGGTGGTTAAAGGACTAATACGGATTTTCACATTTACATAAATTTGTAAACAATTTTTGGGTAATATTTTATGGCCTACAAAGATTATTCATATTAATTCTTTCTCAAAAGTCGGAGTTCGTTTTTAGCTTATAAAATCATGTTTAAAAAGACACTGATTCTATACCTCTCTACATAGTAAATACCGTATAATGTTTGTCTATATATATCCTGTGGTGTATATTTAATTGAAATTCTGGTGTGTTTTGGAACGCTTGTGAGACTTAGGACACCCTACGCCTACCTGAGGAGCATTCCTATAATCGAGCCGAAACATTAACAAAATTACACTCCAGAATTAATAGACGACTCATCCTACCTATAAATCCTATAATTCTAAAGGAAATAATGAATTTCCTTTTATAAAGTTGCCATTTTTAATTTTAATTATTAAATCCAATGTAATTTTTTAGTTATTTTTTTGGAATGCGATCCATTCCATTTTCAGCCTGTATTGTATTTTCCTTGTGTATTATTTAGTCTGTAAGTAACATTTACATCGCTAATTTATGCCTTATCTACCTGCCAGCAATATATAATACAAAAGTCTTATACGCATTCATCAAGGGCTGTTCAGTTTTTTTTTCAAGGAATAAAATGGGTCATGGGTATTCTGCCAATTATTTTGTAGACAACAAAAAGTTATTATTAAAAGAGTTTTTTTTTTGTAATAAAGTGAAATAGTTATTTGCTTTTGGTTGCCGTATTTTGTGTAAGTAAATAATACGCTGATGATGATAAGTTTTCTCTTGTACCTAACTAATCTACCTGTCTATTATTATTATTAGGTTAAAATCAAGCTAAAAGTATAAAATCGAGTGTATAAACTTCAATCCTCCGAATTTTCTTTGTCTATCGCAATATGTAATTAATAATAATTTATGGAAGAAATTAAAAATTTATACACACTTTCAGGTATTCAGGTGTGGCTTGTTGGAAAGTTCTGATAGAACAAATTCTGGAAAAATGTCTGTTTTTTAATCGGAATTTAAATTCGTCCAGTCACTATAGGTCTTAAATGTATTTAAAGAATTCGCAAATTTGCCTTTTGTGTGCTATTTTTCCATCATGATTGATTTCCCGAGTCAAATTATTTATTTCAAAATATTTATATTTTACAATTATTGTAAAATTTCAGTCGGATATGATAATGGGTACTTTTGTAGTTTCATGTTCGATGTTATTCGTTGACCTTTGAAACACACACCTATTTGTATGTCCATATTATACTTTGTGTAATTAGTTAACTTTATCATTGAATTGATGGGTTATGAATTTATTAACAAAAATTTATCCTCTCTGCAATGATTGTAAGTTTTGTAAGCATTCTATGCATATACCTTTATAATACAACCAACTATTATGAACTATGGATACATTGCATTTGCATATTGTAGTGTAAGACCATTTATAAATACGCCAAGAAGTTATATATTATTATTATTAGTATCATAATTTAATTACTTTCTAATCTAATGAAATAAACTTTGATCCGGCATCCTGGGTCAACCCGTAATTCATTTTGGTCTGATTTTTTTTTGTCTTTAAAATTGTAGAGATTGCAATTGATAGCTAAATAGCATATTTATTTAGTTTAGTGTTTATTCTCATAAAAAATTCCCAAATTTATCATAATCCAATGCTGCATATTTTATTCCTTTACTACTGTCATACAGAAACGAACTTGAAAAGCAAATAATACTTTTTGTAAAAAGAAGAAGAATGTAATCTTTCAATTGCGCAATGCAATGGTAATAAACGATTGACAAATAATTATATAATATCTCCTTGTAAAGATTAAGATTACAAAAGAATATAAAAATGTCCAGGATAGATAATATAATTTGGGATGAGGAGGGTGAAGGATGAGTCATAACTTTTATGATAGCTCTATCATAAAAGTTATGACAGAAAAGGCTCAACATTTAAGAAAACGGTTGAATTTATGACAAACTAATGTAAAAACAATTCATCCGATATGACAGTGTAAAGGCAATAAAGATTTATTTCCCTATACAAAGAAATCCCACTCTTCTTCAAAAAGGCATTTCTGATTTATAAAACTGACAGTTAAGAAACAATAAGCAAGTCAACTTTTCTTTTGAAAAAAATTTGCTCTTTTCTTTATTATACCCACTTCACATTGAATTGACATTGTTTAAATTAAACTCTTTTTGGTCACTGACTTCATTTCGTAGACAACGAATTGTATTTATTTTAAGTTATCAAAATTCCTTAACTAGAAAATTATAAACCGGATTTTAATTTTATACTGTCACGAGTAATATAATCATCAATATAATATGCTAATTTACACATACACATCTTGACACAACGCTTTTCCACTTATCTTATCAGGCCAGGTATTACTTAATAATACAACATATTATATTTATTATAATATTGCATAAAACCAAATCAAGTTTTAAATCTACTTGAGCTAGAACTTTTCTTAAAATGAACGCTTTTCTAATTAGATTTTGATATAGGCAGTGGCAGTAGTAAAGGACAATGATGATCTTTTCAATAAATGAAAATGTTATATGAAAGAACTGAGCTTGTAATAAATATGATTATCTTTATGTATAGGCTTTCAATAATAATAACTAGCAACTATTATTAGGAATTATTATTGTAACCAAAATTATTCAATTCCTTCACAAAATTTGGCGTTCTGATTCTCCACACTGGAAACATTCCAAGGTGCAATATTCTAATCTTTTGAGATTTCAATAATTAAATTCTATTATTATCAATACACTTAATAATATGTCGAATTTTAATTGTATTTAAATCTAAACCAGTCATTCACTCTCTTTCTCTAATTAGTATATATGAAAAATTATTTTGTTACAAAATAATAGATGCCAATGCCATAATATATAAGGCAAATTATTGATTATAATAACAATGCATATTTATAGTTGAATGACTCAGTGCACACAACTTTTACTTCTGAGTTATGATCGTATTATGACTTCAAAAACAATGTTAATTTTTCATTCAGTCTGCAAAATAATTTAAAAACCTTCAATCTCATACATACACACGTTGTAATATTAGGTACGTGTATAATGTACAAAGACATTTAAATGACAAAAAAGACTCCCTAGATTAAAGGTCAAAAGGCTAAGGGTGGTCATGTTATAAGGTTGTAAACTTTTAATCTAGTGTAATCATATTATAAGGAAAAGACAGTGTAAAAAAGAAGGAACAAATAATTGGAAAAAAATGAGCAAAGAAATCAGACTGAATTCACTGAATATTGTTCCAACGGTACAAAACACCGAATCAGAATACCTTTTTATTACATTCGAAAAGAACAAAAGGGTCTTAATAAATCTTCATCAGTATTATCATTTTATATAATCCTAGTTCATATTTCAGCTTTTCTTCTCATAATTATTACTCTATATCGTATTATTTAGATTTATCATATCATAGCCAACACGCTTTTCCAAGACAGACTTTTAATTTCATTATTCAACAAGGGACTTTCTTGCTCATAAGAATTATAATCATTATTTATGAAATATATCGCTTTGGAAAGTAACAATCAATCATAGTATTACTAAAATTAAAACGTAAGTGCATAGTACATAGGTATATTATTATTGATCAAGAACAGAAGCTACTTGTGTTTTTCAAATGCACCAATCTTGAGTACAAACACTCAGCTAAGCAAGGAATTTTGAAAGCAAATTAGTAACTAACACGTTTTAGCACAAACAACAAAAAAAAGGATAGCTGACAATAATAATAATATGTCAAAAAGTATATAAGCAACAATGAATAATGATAATAATAATAATAATAATAAACTAAAGAAAAGTAATCAAAGTAATTTCTAATTAATGAATTACTTCCTTAATTATATGTTTAACATTCATCAACATTTTTGCTTGTTTGATAAGTATTATTATTTTTGTCTTGCACGGACAATACAGTAGTAGCAGCATTTTTAAGCTTCTTAGCTGATTTTTTTCCACTTTTGCTCTTTTGAAGTCGAGTGTATTTTTTTTAATTAAAAGTGTAACTTTTACAAGTTTAGCATCATTTAGGGATCAAAATATTACCTAACCTTTGGTACCTTATCAACATTTCATTATTCAACAAGGGACTTTCTTGCTCATAAGAATTATAATCATTATTTATGAAATATATCGCTTTGGAAAGTAACAATCAATCATAGTATTACTAAAATTAAAACGTAAGTGCATAGTACATAGGTATATTATTATTGATCAAGAACAGAAGCTACTTGTGTTTTTCAAATGCACCAATCTTGAGTACAAACACTCAGCTAAGCAAGGAATTTTGAAAGCAAATTAGTAACTAACACGTTTTAGCACAAACAACAAAAAAAAGGATAGCTGACAATAATAATAATATGTCAAAAAGTATATAAGCAACAATGAATAATGATAATAATAATAATAATAATAAACTAAAGAAAAGTAATCAAAGTAATTTCTAATTAATGAATTACTTCCTTAATTATATGTTTAACATTCATCAACATTTTTGCTTGTTTGATAAGTATTATTATTTTTGTCTTGCACGGACAATACAGTAGTAGCAGCATTTTTAAGCTTCTTAGCTGATTTTTTTCCACTTTTGCTCTTTTGAAGTCGAGTGTATTTTTTTTAATTAAAAGTGTAACTTTTACAAGTTTAGCATCATTTAGGGATCAAAATATTACCTAACCTTTGGTACCTTATCAACCAATTGAATATGCTAGGCTTATTACAGTTATTATTTATTCTGATCGATTGAAAAACTCTGAAACAATTTCTGAATTCTTTTCTCAGTAAAATGTAATAATTTCTTATAAGACAGTGGTTTCTGGTTAATATTATTATGCATACTAAACTGAATTGATGGTTTAAGTGGTTTACTGTTTTTAAAAGGTTTTCATACTCATTTTAGAAGCCAAGCTGTTCCAAATCAGATAGAGATAGACAGAGAGAGCGAGAGAGAATTATAATTGGTAATGTATTTTGTTAGTTTGCTTTTGATATTTTTTTTATTAAATCTTTATAGTATTTTTTAAATCATTTTAAAGACATAAGAAGATGCAGCAGTAGCTGTGGCAGTTGTTACCGTTGCAGCAGCAGCAGCATGAGTGTGTTGATGATGTTTTTTTTAAACCTTTAGCAAAGAAGATGATGTTTTTTGCCGTGTGTATGGAATACCCAATCTGATGTTCTTTTTGACACATTTATTTAGGTAATTAATTAATTATAAGAATTATTATTTTCAAATTTTTTTATAAATGTTTTAGTCACTTTGTTGTTTTTTGTTTATGCAAATCTTGTTAGCCTGATGACCTTAGACTTAAGATTTGAAGAAGAGCAAAACAGGCTTAGCTAATCAGAGAAGCCATATCAGTTTGTCTTCTCCAAAGCAGTGTTATTCTTAATCGCGATGACACATTCTTCTCCACAGGACTTCAAGACGGTGCATAGGATCTCTCGGCCGGCGTCGTACTCATTCTTTAGCTGCAATTAAGATAATTAAAATGTATTAGGTTTCTTATTCTTGGGTGAATTTTTATACCAGAAGCGGATTAAGGAAAGGGTTAACTAATAACTGAAATTAAGATACAGGCAACAACTACGAAACTACGAACCATAGTGTACACAAGTGTACTATGCTTAATATTTTATTTTACAATAGTCATCAAGAAATAAAACATATTGCTAAAAATAGTCCGTTTCTAATTTACTTACTATAGCTGATTGAAAGGCTCAAAATATGCAAGTGTGCTTACCTGACTGCCTATATCTCCGTCAGGGAGCTTCAAATCTTCTCGGAGTTCTCCACCGTCACCCATCAGAGTAAGAAACCTAAATAAGTAAGCAAATTAAAGGACTTTACAGACAAATTCTAGTAGGAATCAAATGTGAGTGTCTAAGCTTTTCACGGAAATTACCCATCATCCGAAATGTCCATAAGTTGATAATCCTCTCTCTTCACGAAAGGCACGTCCATATTGTGGGTAGAAGGACAGATATCTTCACATTTTTTTCCGTTAAAGATGTCGATCCCTACCATGTGCACTTTAGCGTGCCCGTGCTTTCCTAAAATCAAAATAAAATATGAAATTAAACTAAAATCTACATTCAAATATGAATTAAAGTAAACTTCATCGAAATTCTTTTATGTAGACAGATTAATCGTTGATGTGATTGTCAGTTGATTTTCGATTGGTGAACTGAAAAAGTAATCGAATGCATCGACTTTTCAACTGTCAATAATTAATTTTCCCTATGTAATTTTTGGTTACTGTCATTGTCTTATTCTACATTCATAAATTGTAAATGTCAACAAAAGTGAAAATAATAAGTAATAGAAACGATTGTCGGACTGTCAACTGAACTGACTATACAAGAAATTACACACATTCCAATAACTGAATGCCTTCTTGACCGATGACCGGTAAAGGCTGTCATTCTTTGTTTCTTATCTGTGACAGTGACAACTGACTGTTTATTTCATATTTAAAAGACGAAAAAGTCTTCCACTCTTCCTTCCGTTCACCAGTTGTCAGTCCATCCTTAACACAACCTCATTATTGACTATATCAAGGCTACCAACGATCAAGTAGTCATGTTGCTATTCCATCATTTTCTTTCATTCCTTTGTAATAATTTCACGTACCAGTCTTTGATGTTGACATCTCGACAATTTTGCACGGCCTTCCCTTCAACATAACGAATCCGTTCTTTCGAAGTGCAGAACACTGCATAGGGTAGGTCGTGGACGCTCCAGAGTCCGCGACTTCGAATTGGGTATCATCGATATCACCCATCTTTGATCTTTGTCTTTGTAAATAGAAAACAAGTCTGGAACTATAAAAAAACGATAAAACAATATATTTTAAAAACCTTTCACTTCCTCTCTCCTAAAACCACCAACCAACAAAAAACCCCAACTGACTTCTTCAACTCAAATCCAAAATCTCATTAAAAAACAATGCAAAAAAGAATGACTCAGTTAATTAACTCAGGTGCATTCTTCTTCTTGGTGGCAATATGTTAAAAGAAGAAGTAAGCATTAGCTGAGATTTCTATGCTGAGTGCATGCACGGGGGTTCATTGTCACTTCCAAAATGGCGGTCACGGGACTTACTTGTCTCCGAAAAAAGGAACAGAATTGACTTAAAACAAGGTCAAAGTTCAACTTAAAACCCTCCCTTACCTGAGTACTTAAAGGGATGTGCAAAAGGACGAGAAGAACGTTGTCGCTTTAATCAACCGGGAGGGCAGCGTTCGTCCACCGTATTTTTTTAATTCGGGTTAAAAAATCCTCCGTCTATAGGATCCACACTACCAACACAGTCTTTGCTTTCAACTGCTCTTTTGCTTACACACAAATTCAGAAGAGTACACACTACTCACGAGAGGAGGCAAGGCAATTTATATATTGCACCAAAAGTACATTTGCAGATGAAGAGATTTCAAGACAAAACCACCACTGACTAACTAGACTCTCCACTTTTCCTTCAATATGCTTTTTACGGTTTGAGATTCACTCTACACCTTGATGGAATCCCAACTGCTTTTCAAGAACGAACACTACGGTCTTTGGGTTAGATGTAACCTTGAAGGATAACTTGTATGTGGTTTGGGTTATCAGGTTGGGTAAAATATTCTGGATTTTTATAAGGCTGATGAGGAGAGATTAGAGTGGAATGACTTTGATGAATGCTTGAAATAGTAGAGAGGGTATACAAAGGATTTTAGGGAAGCTCTATCTAGTCAAGGGGGAGGAGTCTTCTAAGTGGTTTTGATATTTTGGGTGTTGGTGGTGGTGGTGGATTATCGCTGGATGGCCTTCATGCTTCTTCAAGTGATTGCAGGCTTTTTCTTCATTTCT
>JAQGAA010002681.1:0-12182 GCA_034696425.1 Isotoma viridis | reverse complement strand
ATGATTCCCTATGGAATTTCCAAACAATTTTTGATACCTATACTTTTCAGTAGACAATAATTACCATTTCATTCGCATCCACTAGGTTTGAGTAGTTTCTATCACTAAAATATATGATTGCCTTGTACAGCAGATCCAGCTTCAGCTTCTGAACTTCAGCTTTTAGCTATGACTGACTGTGACACATTTCCTAATAATATATTATGTCACAAGCCTTAGTTAAAAATGGCTAACCTTGTATTAGAAACATTGAATTATAGTGTTTACGAGTAATTCTATCCAATTAAAAAAAGGATGTTCTTCTAAAATTGTACTGTTTTCAGCAATTTAGAGGTAGCACATGAAAATGAAAACGAAAGTGCATAGATCCTTTAGTTATGCTAAATGCCGAATATTTTAAGCGATTTTAGTTTAGTACATATCACGACAGAATTTTATTCAAATATAGACTCAACTGAAAGTAAAAGCACCAATGGATCTCAATAATAGGATTTTCGTTTTTCAGCATATGCTTATGTTGGCCATCTTTGTAAGTACACAAAACACAAATCATTCAAAATTTTGTGATATGAAAAACCGAGAAGTTATCACAATGACTTAAAATCTTTGCCTTGGCCTTTTAAATTTTTAGATAAGTGTAAATGGAATTCAAAGTCAAGAGCCCCCAAAAATGTGTTGGGGAGATCGTGAAACTCAAGACCCTTATTTTCTTGGGGCTGGATATACATGCTGTAATAGTTTACTTTTGGAGCATCCATTAAAGCAAAAAAGTGAACATTGGAGAAAATGCTTAAGTCAACAACATGGAAAACCGGAAGATGACATTCCAACTTCAATGGTTTTAAAAATATTTTAATAATTAACTTTATAAAGTTTTCAAAGTACATTTATAACTTTTTTTTCAACAGTGGAATGCTTACATGTGCGAGTTGTCCAGTGCTGGCTCTGTAAGCGTTTGAGCATTTATTAATTGTAAGGTATTTTTTAACAATGAAAATACTTTACATTACGCTATTCACAGTTTTCAGACACAGACGCTTCGTACAAAGACTTTGAAGCGTTTTTCATGAAAAATTATCCTGAAGTAGTTCGAACGCGTATCTTAGATAAAAATGTGACTTGTGATGGTTAGTTTTGGATTTTGTATCGTTTGCATTCAGCTAGAATGCTGAAAGTAAAGAAATTTGCGCTTTATCCATTTTTCAGTGGCTAAGGATGCGGACTCCGCGACTAAGCTTAAACGTTACGAAGACTGTTATTGGAAGACTGAAGAAGATGTCTGTCTTGAAATGGCTTCTACTTCTGCTATAATTGAAACTCGTGTATCAAATGATGTAATAAACCAAAAATATCGCCAATTCAATAGATCTTTTGATAGACTTATGATTAAGAATTTAATTGTAAATTCTGATTATATTTTTAGAGTGACTCACTTTGCGAGCCTATTACAGCCCTACCAAATCCAAATCACTCTTTCGTTACATTTGCTAAACCATGTTGCAAAGGTGAAGAGCTACCTTATCCTTTATTTGATGTATTCATGGACTTTAGTAGGTTTGATTTAGCTGGGAAAGTCATTTCATGTGCTGAAACATTAAAAACGACACTGACAGAATTAAATTCTCAGAATCCAATAGATACGGAGGCTCCTCTGACCTTAGTAAGTGGAGGAATCATAATTTAAAAGAATTTGGTTCTCATTCATTTATAGAAACTTTGTGTTTCAGTGTGAAGTTGCTTGTGTGCATGATGCTGATGGATTTGTAAGAAATTAAATTACTTAAAAGCATTAAAATGAATTTTTTCAACACGATTGGATAAAAGTAGTATACAATTTTCAAAACTTTTTCTTAGAGCGGAAAGTACAACTCAAACTTTAAGGATTTGTTAGATTTCAAAATGAAATCTGTCTCAGCCTCTACGAAAAAAGTTTTATTAAAAACAATTGCAAAGTATAATCCACAATTTCAATTATATGGAAGTAATAAAACTGTCTCGATGGATAAAGTTGGTAAGGAAAAATTTAGTTACAGAAAATCGGTTTAGTTATTAATTTTTAGTTTTATATTAGGTGAAGAAATTGCTGACTTTAATGAAACTGATAGAATCTTAAACTATTGTAAATTTCACTTTGAAGCCACGGCAGAAGCCTATAGAGCTTTATATGAGGTAAGGGCTTTTGTGTCATAGTTTTTTATAGTTTTGACAACAAAAACTTTAAATCAAATACTATTGTCATCTTAACTCTTATTATTAGTACTGCTATAATGAAGAATATGGAAGCCAATTCAGAGACGATATTCTTAAAACACTCAATCGTGGAGAGTAATGGAATGAGATTTTTATTTTAAGCAATTTTTTCTTGATAAGGTTTTATGACTGTTTGAAGTAATTACTTTAAAAAACTGTTAACTAAATATATATTAGAAACTTGATAACTCTTAATTTTCATGTATCAACGTTTAAAATGAAACGAAGCGTTATTTTTCTTTCATTTCAAAATTGCGAACGTTTGATTGATTTCTTGGGTTGTAACAAAAAAGATCGAAAGTTTAAAAAACAAGTTAATTGGTTCGGGACCCATGATTTAACATTTTATTCCTTTTTATCAGTCGCAACTTGCACTCTTGGAATAATATAAGAAGATGTTGTATTGACTGTGTCCGTGCTGCCTCCAAGAAGGGGATTTTCTGTGAAAAACAGGATCAAACAATAATAAAAACATTTTAAACGTTTTAGAGCTCATATTTTAGTTATAATAAGACGTATGGGTAGGCAGTAGATACTTACGAAGTATTTCTTCCGGAGTGAATTTAACTCCAACACGAACAAGTTCTCGTGGACAAACTCTTTTATAAAATTTGAGCATAACAGGAATAAAAAGTTTGCTTGGCATTGGCATATTTAAATTCTTTTTAGCAATAAGTGTAGCTATAAAACTAAAAATCAGTCCAAATGCAACAGAACTAATGATTCCGTATGCAGGATACCATAGCGGCGATATAGAAAAGATTTGTGTCCAGAAGTCATCATCACGAACTTCTTTCCATGCTTGCTCTTCATAACCAGCAGTTATATTACTACCACACGAAGCGTCAAGATCTTTCCATTGAATAGGCAGTAATTTTTTATTGTTATAAACAGTCTGACCCACTCCGATAAGTGACATAAAAGCAACAGATGCCCCAAGACCTAATGTTACACCCTAAATCGAATGAAATTCGGAGTAAATTTTGGTTTTTATAATTTTGCGATGATCACATTGCATAATAATATTTTTTAAATTACAATGTTATTCGTCCATGGGAAAAACATTCCGCATACAAAGACCCCGAAAGTAGGGCCTCCAAATATACCAAAGAGAGATGTGGCAGCCTATAATGTATTAAATATAAAATACAAATGACATTCATTATGCATCATCAAATCATTTATCCAGAATCAAAACGCTTATCTTAATCCAGTGATTATAAGATTAAAATGAGCTCTACTGACCGTGAATATATTTCCCATTTGTTCTGCAATAAATACAAATCCAAAGGCAAGAAATCCAGTTACACATGCAATGAATTTTGAAACCATGGCCAGTTTCGTATCATCCCATTTGGGTCTCCACTTTTTGACATAATCTTCAACAACTGATGCTGCAAGTGCGTTCACACCCGATGACACGGTACTGTATAAATTGCAATAAGTGTCAATGTCAAAGTCATTATTATTTGGCAATCGTCTGAATAATGAATAAATAAAAATTGTGTACGTACCTTAGACCAGCGCAGGTAATTCCAGCAACAAATAAACCAGGTAAGCCAGGATAGTCTTGTAACGTTTGAACAACAAATAAGGGAAGAAGTTGATCAACATTTGATACTTTCTAAGGAAAAAACTATGTATATATCTGTGATGCACATACATAATCTAAAATAATTTATGTAATTTTGGTACCCCAGTCAAAGCAGGATCGCAAGTAAAGTAAGTTGCAAAAATCACTAATCCAGCGAAATAAGTCATTCCCATGAGAAAGAATAGTCCGCCCAGATTTATAAGTAAAGCACTATTGACAGAATTACCATGTTTTTACAATCAGAATTTTAATGTGGTCAACAGCCAATTTGTCTTATCTTTAAAAATACTTACATGTATACTGATCTGTAATTTGGAAGTGACACATAACGCTGAATCTGCGCTTGATTAGCGTACATGGGTAACCTGAGGTCAAAGTTCATTATCAAAGGTCAAGGTCAATTAATTCGGAAATACAATAAAGTAGAAACAAACAAACCATTGAAAATATCCGCCTACAACTGCAGTCCTAAAATTTTTTTACAAACTAATTAAGTACACTAAAAAAGCACCAACAAAATCGGGGTTTAAAATTTTAAAATTTACCAAAATGTATGTCTTGTCCTAGGGTCAACATCAAAACTAATGGCACAATTAAAAATAATCGATTACATCCCTTTTGCAAATTTACATCCTTAAATAAATGAAAAATCTTCAAGATATTCTAAATTCTTCTTCTTAAACTAACTTGAAAAAATTGAGTCTTCCAGTTTCATCAGCCATTCTCCATACTTCTGAAACACCTCCTAATTTTGACGTTCCAACTATTACTACAACTGCCATACTAACAACCATAATTACAGCTTGTAAGGAATCAGTCCACAAAACAGCTTTGAATCCTCCCTAGACATTAAAAACATTCATCCAGTCTTGATTCTTGGGCTCATTGATTCTCATTAAGAATGGCTAAACTCAAGAATTAACTTACAATCGATGAGTAGAATATACATACGATAAAGATAATTGCAACTAATATCCTGTGATCTATTCCAACTATTAATTTTAAAGCTAAAGCTGGAGCCTATAAAATTAATAAATGAAATTCTTGTTTTAGCTAAAAACATTTCAGAACATCAGAACATTTACAAAAAATAGATTAAAAAATCTTCATACGTATACGACGAGGGACATGAAGAATATCTGCAAAAAAATAAACATGAACGTATAATATTGCGAACTTTCATATGTCAATGCGTAAAAAATTATCAATCGATTCAATTATATCAACAAACAGGTTCAAGTTCAAGTATGCATTACATACACAAGCATCGAGTATGTAAATATTTATTTTTAATGAATGACAATCCATTGGAAATACTTACCCCGTAGATTATGTTGATAACCGAGCATAAAACTCGGAGAAGGCGACTGAACCTATCTTCCAAATACTACGGAACAACAAAAATAAAAAACCCTTTGTATAATTTGAAATGATTTTACAGATACAATTCCTGATCCGGACAGATAGAATTGGACATTTTCATAGGTTTGTTTGTAAATAAAATGATAGTTACCTCATATATAGACACGTACTGAAGCTGGAAGTAAATCGGAACATAGACAAAGGCCAAGCTAAGAGTCAGTGGGATGTATGCGATAAGTACCATGGCTAGTTGAGTTCCAAAGAAGTAAATTTCAACTGGCGTTCCCAATAATGTAATTGATGATACATAACTTTAAAAAATGAATTTAAAATTTATCATTGAGTAAAGGTAAAAACAAATTATTAAGGTTTCGATTTTGCGATGATCCTCTAGTAAAAGACTTGATCTTTAATTCAGACATGTTTTCATGGATTACGAGAACCTTTATTTCAAAAATATTTCCGAGCTTTCGACTCAATTCAGACTTTAAGTTGATAATTCTTACGAGCACAAAAGAGATAACGCAACTGGAACCGGATTCATTGATCTATATAATACAAGATTCATAGAACAAATAAACTTATTAAAGCTTCTAGATAATTAAAAAAAGTAGTTTCCCCTTCAATTTTTCTGAGGGTTATAAAAAGTTAAAACTTGAAATCGTCAAGCATTGCACATTACCTGCCTCCAAGTAAATACTCCTCATTAGTCTGGTTTTTCTTGCTTCAGGTCAGGTCAGGTGAAAGAAAATAATTTGCATTTTTTTATTTTGTTTAACATTATTATGTACTTAAATTTTTAATATAAGAAAAAGTTACCCAAAACATCCAAAAAATATTCCAATTGCAACTGAAAGTGCTAAAACCGAACTGAATACAAGCCATTCGGGCCAATCAAATTTCGGTAATATCACATCTCCTGGAAGGGATGGGACAGTTGTACTTGTACTACCCATGATTGAAATCCGTAATTTTAATATCAAAATCAATGCAAATGCAGCACAATGTCACGGTCACGAATTTCATGAACAGTAGAGTCCACTCTCTTTCATACTGAGCAATAAATCAAATATCTGGTAATTACTTTATAGTATTCAAACGAAAAAAGTTAATACTTTACAGGTTTGTGATTACATACGGTTAGGAACGCAAAGATAACGAAAATTATCCAAATATTTTAATACTTTAGCTAACATTGATCCAACTTCATTCAGCAAATAGTTTACCTGAAATATTGCATACATAACACAATCGTTAGCCATTAGTCAGTCAATTTAAGTCCACATTTATCCACTGCATGTGGATTTTAGATATTGGATTAGCATACAAAGTGAAGCGACTGATAAGAAGATAATAGTGAGTAAAACGTTATCAAGGTGAAGCGTGGATCTGAATTAATTCATCACTTCCATTCATCTTCGATTTTATGATGAAAATTAACAAAAGTGATGGATGCCATTGTGTCAGTAGGAAGAGAAATTTTATTGCAAAAAGGATTAGCTTACGAATTAAATTCTAAATGCGTGATTTATTGCTTTTGTTGGAGATTATTACTTGGGCTTTAAATACAGTTACATCAAATAAAACAAAAATGTCAAGATTTAAAGCAAACACATTTTTTTATTGTTAAATGTAAAATTCATTTTTTTCAATTCATTTCTTCCATCCAAACCAATCTGTCAGCTGCAATTCAATTTTCATCTTAAGAACGGCAATTTAGTATAATGGTCTATCACATACTTAAAAACATTAAAACAATAAAAACGATTGTGTTTGATAGATGAGGACTTTCAGGACTGTGACATACTGATGATAAGACAAGATGGTTTTATTTAAAATTATTAATTCAGTGATTTAAAAAAATATTTATTATTTAATCCATTGTTTCAATTAAACTAATTGCAGATCAAAAAAAAATAACTTTTAAAAGTTAAAAGAATGTGTAGAAAATGTTGTATCGAAAACATGGACAATTCTTTTCCACACATTCATTATTATTATTAATAAACTTTTAATTATATACCTGTCTTAACCCACTTTAGTTGACCTAAAAGCCCGAACCCATTTGTGAAAAAATGATGTTTCCATTATACGTTTTTCCATTATTGCCAATCGTGTCGTTAAGATATTTACCATATAAAATTTTCAAAAAACTTTTGCTAACCTAATTTGGTACTAAACTAATAATAGTTGTATAAAGAGCGTACAAATATTACTGTCTTCTGCAGGTTCCGGCGTCTTATTCTTTTTTGCTATAAAAACCGTTACAAGGCAAGGTTATTTTTTATTAGTGTAAATTGTTCTTAGAATCGTAAAAATGATTTAGGGAACTTTAAATTTATGAAAATTGTATTTTAACAAAATATTATAAGAGTTAAAGGTAAAGATTGGGGGAATTCTCTGTGTGTTATCAGCAAAGATATGACGCTTCAAGAGAGAGAAAAATGGAATGCATACAAAATGTTTTAGTTTTACTTGCATGAAAGGTAAATTCTTATGTAAGAAATCCTTGAAGAAATTTTCTGAAATTTCCTTAGATCAAATTGCTTTTTAATGGGTATATATTAATCTGAAAGGTTTATGGTGAAAAGTACAAATACCCGAGAGTACCTTAAACTTTAAACCTATTATTTAAAATTTAAACTTGCCATGATCACAAAAACTCCTAAACTAAATTCAGTATCACGATTCTACATTCTACAAGAAAAAAAGCTACTCACAACACAACTATATAAGATATCCGATATTTAAAGATAATAAAGTAATTACAAGGTTTATAAAAGTAGACAAGCTGACTAAAGGGTAACTACTAAATGTGCAAAATTTAATTAGAGTTACCTGTATATTAAAATTACGACTTGCGTTTTTTTATTTACCAAAGCAATGAGCCAATGAATGTACCGATGAAAACAAGAGTTTTGTATCTATGCCTGAAAATTGCAATAACTCATTTTCACTGCAAACTATCTTACATTGAAATCAGTAAGTAATTTGCCTTCTATATTTTTCTGTTGTAACTAGTAGATGATACAGTAATAATAAAAAATGACATAGCATAGAATCATTATTTGCCTCAGCTTTAATTCAAGGTTGAGGAAGTTAGTAGCTTATGCAATTAAGTTCATTTTGTATTTTCAGTACAAAATATAATTACCGTGTTTCTACATACATTCCCAGGGCACGGGTTTAATAATGAAGCTGTAGTGTTCTTAATTTAAAAACTGAAAAATAATAAGTTTGAAAAATAAAATCTCCTCCCTATAAAAATTCCAAAATCCGATTATTGTTTTTGCACAAAGTATGTATTATCTCAGTCCAATCAATCTCAATTTCAGCACCCTGAATATCCCTGGCTGGAATTCATAAAGGATTTACTGTTACAATGAACAAAGAAAATTACCCAAAAAGTCAAATCAAGATCCATAAAAAGTCAAAAGTTAAGTATTAAATCTTTGCCTTAATAGTTCTTTGATTTTTACTCTCTTAATCTCATTATTACAGATTTGCTGTCTCCTTTTTATCTTTAATTAGTAGTTGTGTTTTAGTTACTTATCAAATACAGTTTGTAGACACATTTAGTAGATCAAATGATAAGGGCTAGGATACCCGATAAAAGATTAGTGTGTAGTCGGTATCAAGTCATGTGAAGTAATAAAAAACTATTCTTCAAGCTCAGCATATTGGAAGTTGGACACACTCTTAAATTGCCTATGACTCAAAGTAGCTACTTTTCTTGAATGATGCAGAAATATTTTTTATTAATTTGTTTTTATAAATTAGATCATTTTCTTTGCCATTTTCAAGTCGAGCTTCGAGACTCAAGAAGACGAAGTTCAAAATTTTTTGACCCATTAATATTTTAGTTGCTTTGCTCTGTTAAGCCTACAAACTTAATCTCCTCGAATTTTCTGTCCTTTATATTCATACGAATCATTATTTAGTGGTGACTTAAATGCCCCACTAACTAATGATACAAAAGTGCATTACAGAAGTAATGCCGAACAGAACAATTGCTATTATTGGGACAGATTAAAAATTTTTTAGTTTTTATTTATTAATTACAAATAATTATAACACTAAATTAATGAACGAAGTTAATTGAATAAACAATGAAGTTAATTAATCTAACCTATCGCAAGTTATTGAGCAAGTTAATTCACAGATTAATTAGCTACACCTAACAAACATCATCAGCACTCACATAAAGAATCGAACCGTTTCTAATAAACTCCCTAAAATTAATAAAATAATTGAATCCCTCACAATCATTACTGCATGCTTAAAAGGATGAAATGACCGAAAGAAAGACAACGGCACCAGTTTGACAAGATACTTGACAGGACGGATTAGGATTATCCATTTTCATAAATCTGGAATATCTGCAATCGCTGTGAGTGTGGCAACCCTTTTCTGACTCTGAACTCAGAGTTAGAATTTCTCCTTTCAGGATAAAAAAACATCAATCATTGTCCATTAATAATCCTTCCAGAAACAAATGTATTTTTGAGGCAATGGCAATATTATTACAATCATGCATGATGTGATGTGTACTCGTATATTTTTTAGCGATTTCATAAACCTACAAATTGATTTATCATCATTCGGTAACGCAGTTAGTAACTCTGTGAATGCCAATGTCAAACATCTATTCAAGGCTTCAGCTGAAAAATAAACACCTTGGAATAGAATTGGTTAACAATTTGATTATTTTAACACAAGTTACACATCACAGGACAGAGGGCATATATTTTTTATAAATAGTAAAAACTCAGACAAGAATGAATTAATACGATGAGTACAAATCAACTATATTTTTATTTCAAAATAGTTACAGCACACAACACACCTACTTAAAGAATGAAACATTTTTAGAAGGGTAAATCATTGCATGCATGCATATTATTACCAATTATTATGAGAAACGTAGAAACGCCTCAAAATGTAAGATCATGACAATGATGAGAAACGTAAAAAAGTTCTTAAAATGTCATATAATGAAATAGCTGACAAAAAAGGTTAAACTTTAATACCCGTTATTTCGTTTAAAGTAATTTATTTGTCTTCGGTAATTTATACATGAGTCTAACTATTAACTAAGAAGACTTAAAATACATAGCATGGAAGATTCTACAGATAATGACATGCTAGTTATGCTTATACCCTTCTGAAACAAAGTTCACCCCCGGGGGTACTAAAAATAATCTTAACGTATTTAATTTGACTTATTATTTATTGCATGCCACATTATTCGAAGTTTGAAGTGGGCAAACAGAACTATTTAATTATTACACCTGACTTTTCATTATCATAACTATAACCATTGATCCGTACTCTTTTTTAATTTAGAAATTGAGATAATTGAGAACAAGTATTGAGTTGGGATTGGGGCTCATTGATAAATCCATCATAAAAGAAAATAGAAAAAGCAGTGAGCTTTAAGCCGGGAATCAAATTCAGTGAGAATAACAAACTTGCAAAAGCGGTAAAGGTTTTATTCACGTTTTTATTTAGCTAGTAAACACAAAGTAATACAATTACGTTTTTAAGCTTTATTAATTAACAAAGTTTGTTTATGTTCTTATGAATTTGTGGTTGGTGGTGAGTGAAAAAGATTCAAAGGTGTAAGAGGTCGTAAGGTTAGTCGAATTTTGAAGGGTGCAGGTGCAGGTAAGGTAAGTCGCGTTCACTTACATATTATTATTAAAAATATTTTTGCTCATTGTTCATTGTTTGTTGTTGTTCAAATAACAAACGTGTTTTTTTAGTTCTAGTTTATAGTTATAAAGTAATTCAAGTTCTTGATTGTTGATTGATTTCCTCAGTCAGTGTGCAGTGCTTGCAGAAAACTCACTACACACTATGCACTAACTAACTTTGACTTTTTTTGTTTTTGTTTTTGCGCAGATTTTGTTTCGAGACTTTGCACTTTGAGGATTTTTCACTGTTGACTGTGGACAAGACTTGAACTTGAAGACTCCAAAGAAAGAAAAATATAAATAAACAGAGGCCAGAGCCTTAAAGGAAGAGCATTGCGATCAGAGCGACAAGAGATTCAAACATTCAAACCTACTCTAGCTCTACTAATTCTACTTTATACGTTTTTTGAAACTAAAGAAAAATGAGTCAAAACGAGCAGAACATTAACCCTGCATCATTGCCGAAAGGTCACTCAAGACGAATTGGGCCTTCCCATGGAGCTCATCGGAGTCACAATGCTGAAAACAATCCATCTCCAGAAGTCATTTTGATCGATGACTCCGATGAGAGTGGTAGTATTCCGCCCTCTCCGAGGCGACAAAGTAGCGGGATGTCGTTTGGAGGACCAGGGCCCTCTAAACCATTGTCAAAGTTGTCTATTATGTCACCGATTGTGAAGAAAGAAAAACCTACTCCTGTGTCTGAAAGGATTTTAAGAGAGAGAAAAGTTGCAGCGGCTGCTGGGCTTGATGGTAAACTTTTTTTAAAAGATACAAAATCAATATTTAGGATTTATTGATAATTTATTAAAATTCATGACCTTCTGTATTCATTCATTGTTATACAGGAGAGGGAGACAATGAAAACCCTGATGGAGAAGACTCCGAAGGGCAGATGGAATACGAATATGATGAAAATGCCCCAGCATCTCCAGCTCTTGATGAAGATGAGATCGATAGTGAAGGAAATCCTTTGGGTGCAAAGGGTGATGATGAATCCGAGCAGGAGGATACTAAGGGATCAGCTGGCTCGCCAAGTAAATTTTTAAACTAATTGCTTGATCACAGTTGGAAGGCTAGTTCACCCTACAATGATAGATTCAGACTCGAATTTTAACCCGACTTCCTGGTCTTCTAACGCAATCTTAATCAGAATCTGTCTCTGATTAAAATTATGTTAATAAAGCCAGGAATATGCTAGTAAAGTTCATTATTCATCGGGATTGAGTTACGACTCATTAAATTTAGCCTTGAAAAGGCAGTGAATTCATGGAACATAA
>JAQGAA010002680.1:0-12191 GCA_034696425.1 Isotoma viridis | reverse complement strand
TGAAAGGAAATGTCACGAACACATTTTCAAGCATTAAATGTGATATTTCAGCGGATGTAATTAATGAGAGTGATTATGTAATTAATAATGTGAATTCAACTCTTTTTAAATATTTTAAATGATCTCCTGTCTTGTGTGCACTCTGCTAATGACAGTAGAGATTTTACAAATATTATTCAAAGTGTTTAGAATAGATAACAAAGACATTAATTGCTTTACATGTAATACTATGCAATGTCTTATCATTACTTCTCATCTAAATGAACAAAAAACTTAACAAAACTGATTATTTGCTTGAAGAATTACATTTTTTTAAACTCTTGAATAATAAACCTTAGCAAATGATTTATGAAAGTATCGTAGATGAATTGATTTTGAAATTTCTTTAAAATTTGGAAATTTTTTGAAATTTTTTAAAATTTTGTTTAATTTTGAAATTGGTACCATTATATTGGAGGGCTCATGATGGGCTGTCCAATGATACCCCACTTGCCTATATTGCCATACGTTTGAAACCCCCACGGTCATGACTCTTGAGGGTGGTCCAATTGACCCCATCTTCGAGCTTGATCTGAGATAGAGCTCTTACAACTTGTGTACCAAATTTGAAGGGAATTGGTTTAACCTATCGAAAGTTATTGATGACTTTAACTAACTACCTACCTTCCTAGTACCTACCTACTTCACTACCTACCGGACAACACACACGATCACATAAAAAATCTACGATCGATACTTAATAAAGCTTTTATTCCTGACTTTCTGTATCTATTGTTTTTCGCCCTAAATAAATGAAACTGTTTTCTTGAAGTTCAGCAAAGTGTATTTTCGAATTTTTTTATATTATTTGCTCAAGGAATTAATATTAATAAAATGAACAATATAAATAACTGAATAAATGACTCCCTTATCTCTTAATTTAAGAACATTTAAACAGAGAAAACAGATTACATTTTGCATTCACTCTCAGTATAGAAACACTCTATAAAAATGGTAATTTTGATAATACTCAATGCAAAATGCTCAACTTCAAATCTGAAGGCTTTTCTCGTTAGAAAAACATGACAGAGATTTATTTTTATGTGCCGATTTATGGGAATTTTTTAACCTAAAGAAAAATAAACTTAAAAACCAAAAATTCAAAAAAAAAAAATTATTCTGTACAAAATAATGGATTAAAAAAAATGTTTTATTCCCCACAAACGTTTTAAAAAGAACAGTTTAAAAAGTAAAACTCAAGGGCTCTCCGTTGTAGTCGTCGTTGTAGTGGTTCCTCCAGTGGCATTATAAAAAGGACACTTGACAACATCCACAAGACTTGCCACGGTCGTAGGCATGCAGAAACAAACACACACGAGCGAAGTGCCATGAATACACTGATGACCTGTGTACAACTTCCCGTCCCTTAAGGACAATGACGAAGAAGGACAAAGCATTTGGCACGTTGGCTCAATTGTGCAGATCTTTGGCATATAAGCTAATTCCCATACCTAAATAGTTTAAGTAAAGTAACAATTTGCCACTAATTAATTAAATAAAATAATTAAGGGTTAAATCCAGAAAGTAAATTACACTTCTCTGAGGACACGTGGCACATTTGCAGTACTTTCCATTGACACAACTTCCAGCTCCAGCGTAGCCGCATAAATCTGTGCAACTTTCGTCATCTGTGCAGCCTGCGAGTGCACCTTTCTGCAATTTTAAGAATTATTATTAAGTTTTTGTTTCAATTTTTTAGTAACTCTTATAATAAATTACCTGATTGGATACTAAAAGTATCAAAATGATGACTGGAATCGCATTTTTGAACATTTTTAAAGCTTTTTATGAGTAAATTTTAATTAAATTTGAGAATGGTTAAAGAAAGTTCTCTCAAACTATTCAAGGAGATAGTAATTATAAAATGATTGGGTAATATAAGTAAAGTTCGTGCGTCTTTCAAGGTCAAGGTTGAAAGAGATAATGGGGATTGCATAAAAATTTACCATTTTTGTATGCACGCAAATCTGCAAAAATTAGCTTGGTTTAAATTAATGTTTATTATGCTAAAAAGTTACATAAATGGGAATTAAATGCATGAACTAAACAAAATAAGTGATCCAATCTAAATGAATTCAATACACGTGAGTGCAAAATAACATTTAGTAATTCTATTCATAATTTATTAACTCAGTTTCACATTGTGACTCAATCTCTTTAAAAGTAAACAAAAAATCCTATCGGACTTTTCTAATTTCATAGTCAACAAAGATTTGATTAATTCATAGGATTATTAAATTAATTAAATTACGAATTTGTTCATGTAATTTCTTACGATTTTTCTAACTTTACGATTTAATCCAAAGAAAAAAACTTATTTCATTTTCTCAAAAATACTAAATACAAATAAGCATTAATATTTTATTCACATAAAAAGAGTAGAAAAACGGGTACAAAAAAAGAAATAAATAAAAATGGCAGTGATTAATTTTCATGAGAACACATTTAAAATTAAAAATAAATTTTATCTAAAACAAACAGGTCCAACTTCAAATCCAAAAGCTTGTCCGTCCGACCCGTAATCCAAAGGCAGGAAATCGATAATTGGCAATTGGTTGGATTTCTTTGTTCGAATGTCAAATATTGTTTTTCCTTCTCCTACTCCGGACTGAATTTAAATTGTTTTGTAATTAATTAAATGTTAATTAAAATAAATAAACAAAAACACCCACCTTGCACCCATCCCTGCCAACTATAGGCTTGACAGGATTATAATACCCAAACTCCTGATCATTATATCCCAAAAACTTTATAGAAGAATTATAACTGGCACTCCGCGTGTCAAACCAAGCCACAGAGTTCATACAATGATACGTAAAGTTTTGCGCAGCTTGGGAGTGAAGTAATCGGAGGAATGTCATTTGCACTGGACCGATTCCTTCGTACGAAATCTAATTAATTAATTAACTAATTAGTTTTAACAGTTTCAATTAATAAAAAAACCAATTAAAAACTTACTTTAAATCCCTGCCTAAAAGAACTGAACCAGACTTCCCGTTTTTTACTCTCTGATGTTTTTTCCCAGGGAATGTGTGGCATTCGGGTTGATTGGACGTCAGGGAAGACGCACGTTTCACCTGAGTTTGTTAAATTGCAGAATACGAAGACTGCGTCGTCTGGCATTCCCAGGTTTGGGTCGATCCAGTACCAATCTGAAAGGGGATTTAACCCGGGGTTTTTAGATCTTTTTAAATTAATTAACAATTGCACATACACTTTCCCCCTCAAACATTTCCCCATGAACATTTCCCCCTTTCCCATTAAACTCACCATCCTTAAAATGCGGATGCCCATAGAACAAATCCCTACAAGTCCTGACAGGATTCTCTCTCGTCCCAAGCGGTTTCTTGACTCTCTCAAGCTCAACTCTCATGTTATAAATATCCGCATAAACTTCTTGTAATTTCGCTGTGAGTTCCGCGTCTTCGTCTAAAATTCCTTTTTCTCCCTTTTCTCTTATTGTAACTTCTCGCTTTTTCCTTCCTGCCTTGGCTGTGTTTGCGCCTTGGCCTGTCCCGAATAATAGTTCTGGTGGGAGGAGTGGTAATTCTCCAGGGGGTCCTGGGGGACCGGGTAAACCGGATGGGCCGATTTCTCCTTTCAGTCCGGCTCCGCCTTCTACTCCTTTTGGGCCGAGAGGGCCGGATGGACCTGGGGGGCCTATAGGGCCGTCGGATCCTTTTGGGCCGGCGATTCCTGTGTGGGTTTTTTGTTTTTTTTTTGTTTTTTTTAGTTATTACGGGTTTTAAGAAAAAATTGTTTTTTTTTTATAACTTTGGTTTTAAAATATTGTAAAAAAGTGATACCTGTTGTTCCCATTTCCCCCTTTCTCCCTTCAGGTCCTTTAGGCCCAGTCGATCCTTTGTCCCCCTTCTCCCCTTGTTCTCCTTTAGGGCCGGGCTGTCCAATTTGGCCTGGATGTCCCTTAGGCCCCCTCCTACCTCGATCTCCTTTCATTCCTTTCGGACCTGAATCACCCGCTTTTCCAGCTACTCCTTGTGACCCTGGTGCTCCTGGGGCACCGACGTCGCCCTGGGGAAATTGAAAAATTTACTTGCTAGCCCAAAAAGTATCAAGAAATTTCAGAAAAACCAATTTTACCGCTGCACCCGGGGCCCCTCTCAACCCAGGAGGGCCGATGGAACCAGGATTTCCTTGGGGGCCGATGGGTCCTTGAGGGCCGGGACTTCCTGTCGGACCCTTTTCACCTAATTTTTAAGAAAATTAAACTTTAACTTCATAACACGATATAAAACCCACAACGCACCTTTATCCCCCGGCAACCCCTGACTCCCTTGAGCCCCAGCAGGCCCCTCAGCCCCAGGTTTCCCAGGAGATCCAGCTAATCCCGGTTTTCCCGAAGGTCCTTCAGGACCCGCAGGACCAGGCTCTCCTTGTTTCCCATCGTCTCCATCCTTCCCTTCAAAAAAATAACATTTTTCCATTATTTAATGGAAGAAACCATTTTAAGAAATTTAAATATAAATTTGGGTATTACCAGGTTCTCCCCTCAGGCCGGAAGTACCGGGTTCTCCAATGGGTCCTGGGAAACCTGGAGCCCCTGGACTTCCTTTTGGTCCTTCGCCTCCGATTGGGCCGCGTGGGCCAGGTGCTCCTTGTCTTCCTTGTTTTCCTTCTTCGCCTTTTGGGCCGACTGGGCCGCGTTCTCCGTGGGAGCCGTCCTTTCCTTTGGGGTTTTTTTTAGTGGTTTCATTTTTTGATTTATTTTTTAAATTATTGTTAAATTTCACAGCAAAAGTTTCAAATAAAAGCTTTACCAGCCGGTCCAGGTAGTCCAGGCTGTCCACTTTCTCCTTTAGCTCCCTGAGGTCCTTCCGGCCCAACAACACCTGGTAAACCTTCTCCACCCTTACTTCCAGCTGGTCCAGGATCTCCAGCAGGTCCGTTGGGCCCAATAGGACCTTTTGGACCTGGATCTCCATGCTCTCCTTTTATTCCTGGTGGACCAGGCAATCCCTGGGCATTTATTTTAAATTTAACTTTTGATAGTTTTTATTTAGTGAAGTTACTATCCAGCAATTTTTACCGTCATTTGATATTCATTATAATTTGAAACATATTATTGTTGGGTGACTTTTTTTAAGATTTTCAATTTAGTTTGGATAAAAAATTGCATCACTCGAAATTATCGTAAATTGCAGTGAGAACGAAAAAACCCTTTAACAAAAGTTAACATTTTAAATTAAATGTTTGCAAATGTTCAAATACTTTAATTATGAATCCGAATTTCCTAAAGTTTTATCTCAATGTCAGTTTCAAAATAAATTAGTTTATACAGAAAATATGTCTCATTAAATTGTCCAAAACTTTTTTTAAATTAAACAAAACGAAATGATGGAGTTAGTATTATCAATTAGTTACAAATCAACTTTTGCTAATTTTCGCAACTAATTTCGGAACTTTAATTATTTAGTGAAGAGAAAAATGATGCAAATTTGAATTAAACCAGGGAGCTAGCTGAAAAAACCTAATTTAAAAGTTATATAAACAAAAAGATTATGCAAACGCTCTTTAAAAATAAAAATATTAACCTGCAAGCCAACAGGACCAGGAGGACCTTGAACTCCAAAAGGTCCTTTCTCTCCTTTAGGTCCACGTGCTCCAGTTCCTCCAGGCGGTCCTTTTTCTCCAGGAGGTCCCACTACACCTGGTTCTCCTCTGGGACCTTGAGAACCTCCAGCTCCTTGAGGTCCCTGAATTATACATTTGTTTTTTATTCATTTATTGTTATTACAACATATGAATGTTCTTAAAGTTATTCAATCTCAGACTATTTTCTACAGACTGGCCTATTATTCCATAAAATACAAAACAAAAAACATTTTTTTCATTAGTTATTTAGTGAATACTCTTAAAAACTTGAAAAATAATATGGACACCAACGAACTAAAGGCTAAATGTAATTTCTATACAATTCAAGAAAGAATTCGTCTCGAATGTTCCAAATTACACATTTATCTTCAACAATAGAAACAATATATTGTACCGAGGAATAAAACCATGGAATAATTTACCTCGTGAATTAATTAAAAAAAGACATGAGTATTGGGACTTTTTCAAAAAAACATGAAACTTTCCCGTGAAACAAAGCGAACAATATTATAAGATAAGAATTTATAAATATTTATAATTATCGTAGTTGTGAATTTTAACCTTATTTTTTATTTTATTTATTTAAGAGTTACTACATATTTACTTAATGTCACCATTTGAAAAAATAAAAAAAACTTACAGATTCCCCTTTAGTTCCTTTAAACCCTTTTTCTCCAGGTGGACCGACATCCCCCTTATCCCCATCCTCACCTTTAAAAAAATCACTTTTGCTTTGAGAAATAACAATTAATTTAAATTAGTAATTAATTAACTAACCTGGAGGCCCCACAGGACCAGCAGGACCAGGTAAACCACGACTACCAACAGGCCCATCCGCTCCAGCAACTCCGCCTAATCCTGTTTCTCCTCTTTCACCCTTTGAACCGGGGGTTCCGATGGGTCCTGGGGGGTTTTTAAGGGATTTTTAATGCGGGTTATTAATTAAGTTAAAGTTAATTAAGAATTAATTAGAGCAAGCGAAATAATACCTGGCAACCCCATTCTCCCTTCAGCCCCAGGAGGCCCTTCTTTGCCTTGTTCACCCTGCTGACCTGGAATTAATTTATTTTTTTAAACCAAATTTAAATAAAGTTTTTTAAAAAGTTTACTTATTATAAAAGAATAAAATTGACCTTTGTCCCCAACTGGTCCCATTTGTCCAATTGGACCTTGCTCTCCTTTCAGTCCTGGAATTCCCTATCCAAAAAGTGTGCATTCGTCTTTCTCATTTTTTAATTATTATGAATTTATTGTTTATTTAAGATTTCGAGCATTTAAGGAAAATAATGGTAAACTTCTATAGTTCATTACAAATTGGTTAAAAATCGCAGACCAAAATAAGTTTCTTTTCCAGAAACAGATTAATAAAAAAAAAGTCCCGTACCGGAATGCCAGGCAACCCCCTTTCTCCAGGAAATCCAGGAAGTCCTGGAGGACCGACTCCTCCTGGTTTTCCACCAATTCCTTGAGGTCCCATTGGTCCTTCTTTTCCTTGTTCTCCAGGCCGACCACCCTCACCAGGAAGGCCAGGACCTCCAGGTTCTCCAGCAGGTCCTATAGGTCCTGGTTCTCCGCTTTGTCCTGGAGGACCAACCACGCCTGGAGATCCCACTGGACCTTTTTGACCTGGTTCTCCCTGTTTTTAATTTTAAAATGGGTTTTATTTGTTCCAGGGAATTATTTTTTAATGGAAATTTTTAGATTTCGTCTGAATATTTCTGAATGTTTTTTGTTCTTAAATCTTGTGGAATATATTTTAAACCTTATATACTGTGGGATCCTTCTTAAATATGAGATCTAGTGGAATCTCGTTTGAATATCTTTATTTGTTTTTACTCTAAAATTATGTTCTTTTCTTTTTAAAAACCTATGGTGGATTACGTTCCCGTTTATCTTCTTTAAACTACGAAATTCAACATTAATATGAATTTTGTCGGATTTAATGAAAGTCCCTATTCGATAATAAGCCAATAAAATTATCAGTTTAAAATTTGAATAAGATATTTTTGGAAAGTTGATTTTTAAAAACATTCTCGTATTTTTAGTTCATCACATTTTAAACCCAAAATAATTTAGGCTGAGGAGACTGAACGTAATTGTCAGGTAGACCGGTGCTTTCAATTGTGATTTTCTAATAGAATCTGGCTATTGCCTGGAATCTCCAAACAAATTCTTCATCGAATGACAAAACATTAATAACTCCGTTTGGGCGTAAACGTCGTATAATTTTAAAATGATATCCCTAAAAATTTTTAAAGAAACCCTTAAAATAAGACTTACTGGAGGTCCTCTTTCTCCAGGAGGTCCAGTCACACCATCCTTTCCGGGGGCACCTTCACACAAATCATTTCCATCAATTCCCATCCTACTTTTTATTATGATTTTTGATAACAAACCTGGTGGCCCATTGGCTCCAGAAAATCCTCTAGGACCTTCCGCTCCTTGTAATCCTCTTTCTCCACTTCCACCCGGGGGCCCTAGTCAAATATTATATTCACTCATTTTTCTTAGATGAGGCAATGGAAACCCTATTTTAAAAACCCATTTTATTGGTTTTTGCACCAAAATTTAAAATAACATTGATGAAAGCATTCCCCAATTTTTTTTGAAAAATTAAACAACAATTATTTTAGTTTAAAAAATACAAAAATTGTATCGTGGGTAAACGATTTCCAGAGACGAACTTAAAAGCACAGGAAAATGATTATCTTTTAAACTTTTAAAAGAGAATATTAAGTCCCCCTGCTTACGAATTAGACCCGCCACTTTCTTTGAAGTTAAGAAAGATAACATTGGTTTCTATAATTCGAGATAAATTTCCTAGGCTTGTCAATAATTTTTTTTTAATTTGAATAACTAATAAAAATTGATTAAAATTGCATTTTAGTCAAATAAAACCATTCTGAAACATCTTCTGAGTCAAATATCACAAGAAAACAAATTTATTTCCTTCTTCCAAGTTTTTTTCTGTATTCTTCCACTAAATAAAATGAAAGCAAACCTGGTTGTCCAGTGTCTCCTTTAGGACCGGGTATTCCATCTCTTCCTCGTTTTCCTCTGGGGCCTCGGAACCCCTAACACATTATTTATTTAAACTTTTTTTACCTTTTATTCACTCATCGCTTCTCTTTCCCGTTCTAATTAAACTCACCGGTAAACCACCTTCACCTCGTTCCCCTTGTTGTCCAGGAGTTCCCTATACAAAAAATAACTCAATTACCAAATACTAACTTAAAAGAGAAAAAAAAACCCTTACCCTCTCCCCCTTATCCCCAGGATTCCCACCCCTCCCTTCAGTCCCTTTCTCTCCTTTCTCCCCCGGTGGACCAGGATAGCCAGGAAAACCGGGTAAACCGATTTTTCCTTTTTCTCCGGTAGGACCAGGAGGACCAGCTTCACCTCTAGGCCCTTCAAATCCCTTTGGTCCTTCAGGTCCTTCCAAACCCGCTTCTCCTGGTGCTCCACCAACACCATGGTCTCCTTTTTGGCCTAAATCTCCTTTTTCTCCGTCTGGGCCGCGGTCGCCTTTGTCTCCTTTTTCTCCTGAGGCTCCGCGTTTTCCTTCGTCGCCTTTTACGCCTCGTGGGCCGGGGAATCCTACTTGGCCCTGTTTTTTTTGGGTTTTTTTGTGAAATATGTTTAAAAATAAAATGAAAAAAATATTGTTTTTTTTGTTCTTTAAAATGTTGGAAAAGAAAATATTACCTGCGGCCCCTTAGGCCCTTGATCTCCTTTAGCTCCAGGAATTCCTGGATTCCCATTATGCCCGGGCATTCCATCAGCTCCAGGTAAACCAGGGCTGCCTGGTTTTCCTTGGGGTCCAGGAGGACCAAGGGGACCGGGTGGCCCTTTTATTTAAAAAAAATCATAAAATATCGTCAATCATAAAATCATAAATAATAAATGTAAATTTGTTCCCTTTAAAAAAACCAAAAAAACCCACCTGGAGGCCCTGGACTCCCTAAAGCCCCTTGAGGCCCAGTCTGCCCAGGAGGACCAGGCTGCCCCCCAGCCCCATTATTCCCTTTAGCCCCTGAAGGACCTTCACTTCCAGGTATTCCTGGAGAACCTTGTAATCCTGGGAATCCTCTTGGACCGATGAATCCTCGTGGGCCCTATGAGTATTTAGAGTTAGAGTCTTAAATTAATTATCCTTACTTGATATAAAAATAAGAGACCATTTCTCCAGTTTGTCCAGGTAAGCCAGTAGCACCATCATCCCCTTGAGGCCCATCGTGTCCAGGCATTCCTTTTTCTCCAGGGGATCCTTTCTCACCCCTGTCTCCTTTTTCTCCTGGGAGGCCTGGGAGGCCGATCGCTCCTTGTTCTCCTTTTTCTCCTGTGTTTTTGGATTGTAATTAGATTTGTTGGAAATTCCAATTGAAGAATATTCATTCTAATTAAAAGTAATTAACAAACCGGGTGGGCCAGTCATTCCCCTTTCCCCATCCCTCCCTGGCCTTCCTCTCCTGCCATTCCTTCCAGGGGGACCCATTTCCCCTCGATGACCTCTAGGACCAACTTCACCCATTTCTCCCATCTCTCCTTTAGGACCGTCTGCTCCAGGAGGACCGAGGCTTCCGGGTACACCTGTCAGACCCATTGGGCCGGGAATTCCTTGCATCGCCATCTGTGGTGGAATTTAGGGGGAATTGTGAGTTTTATTTGCTTTAAGGACTTATAAGTTATAAAATGTATTAGCATTAGCTCATTGAATGATTACGTTGAAGTTAACGGACGCCTTATATCGCTAAACAAATGTGTTTAATAAGTGGAAACGGTAAATAAAACATAAAACCATAATACCAATTAATCCCTATACTAATTTGTATCTTTTATATCTCAGATACTAAACACAAGAATGTTACAAAATCTAACCAGGATGTACAAACAACCACAAAGATTTATCAAGAACATAATGAAAAATTACGGTAAAAGGTAAATCCAAAAATTGCCCAATTCGGAAATAATTACTTAATTAAAAAATAAATCCTTATACCCACTTTTAAAAATAGAATGAAGAATTACGTAAAACTCTCCAAAGAATAAATTCAAATTCCAAAAAATATCTCCTTTAATTACACCTATTTTATTTATTTTTTAAAAACCCAACTATTATGTTATTATGACAGATGACAGCTTCACACTAGTAATTTTTTTACTTCTAAGAAATTACGACTTCCATTCGTGATTTGTGAATATATTCCTCAAGTAATGCAACTCTAAACTATCTCTTAAGAAGTGAAATTGCAAAAACCCAATCGGAAGTTCCAACTAAATAAAAACCAATTAACTCTAACACTAATCACTTAAAATTAAACAAAAAAACTAACCATATGTTGAGCAAGCATCTGCCTCAGAGCTTCTGCAGTGGCATCAGGCCCTTTCTTACTTCCAGATCCACCACCCGCTCCAGATGATAACTAAAAAATACAAAATCAATTCAAATACGAGTAAAAACATTCCCCTAAAACTCCCAAAAAAACGCCATACCGGAATCATAAAAATATGCCCAGGAGGCCCTTGAATGCCAGTAGTCCCCCCTAACCCATCCCTACCACTCTCTCCTCTCTCCCCTTTAGGCCCAACCGGTCCTTGAGCCCCAGTATACCCTCTAGGCCCAGGTGGCCCTCTTATAAACTGCACACCCACTCCACTAACAGCACCAATATCCAAAGAATACAACCCAGACCCATTCTCATCTTCCTCTCCCCCATGATAACTCCGATTCTCATAATTGTTATCAAAAAGCACTCTTAATTTAGCAAATTCCTCTTCATCTTCTTTCAATTCTGGTAAAGGAACATCACACGCTGGAGTGAATTGCGTGCAAACTTCGTAAGCTGGTTCAGGGCTTGGGAGAATAATTAATTGTTGGATTGATCCAAGGAAGAATGCATCGTCTAAGAGTCTTTGTCCTAAGAGGATTATGCCCGTGTTTGAAGGACGGGAGAATTCGGTTCGGTTTAGTTCGAGGGTTTCTTGTTCTTGGCAGTCGAGGAAGAGTGTGGCGGAGTTGCCTTTCACTGCGAGGCCGAGGCGGTGCCAGTTTCCGTCGTTTATTGTTATGTCGAATGTTATTCGGAGGGGGTGTGGTGGGGAGGTTTCTGAGTCGGAGTCCTGTTGGGTTTTATTAATTAATTAGTTTTTAATTAGGGTTTTAATTCTTTAAAGAAATATTACTTGATAAACGAGATGAATCCTATCGTCAATCTCGAGAGCAAGCTGCTCATCCCCCGCATCATTGTAAACGGAGAAGAGAACAGATCTTGATTGAGAAACAGGTATGAAAACAGAAACTACAGAGAAATCAGTTGGGAATCCATCTGGGAATAATTGACCCGTGTTGACTGAGAGGACTGCTCGGAGGGACAGAGTGTACGCTGTGTCGGGTTGGGTTGTGTTTTTTGTTAGGGATTCTAAGAGGGATTCTTCAGTGAGGATTGTTCGAGGTCGGTTTGGACAGAATCCGGTGGTTTTTTCGATTCCGAGGGGGATTTCTTGGATTCTGGTTGCTGTTAGGAGGTCCGCGGAGCCTG
>JAQGAA010002679.1:0-12193 GCA_034696425.1 Isotoma viridis | reverse complement strand
TCCTCTTGAAGGCAATGTTATACATCCTAATTTAGGTATAACATGCTAATTGCTTTCGCTTTTAACACTCATTATTACATCGATAGTGAAGTGTAATTCACGTTGTCGTTGTCACGTAACTTTGTCACGCTATTGCTTATGATATTTATGAAAATGTCAATTTGCGCGAATAAACACTTGTATAAAAAAGCAAATCTTCCCCAAATTAAGCTTGAAACATTTTTTATACATGACATGAAAATAATTATGTAGAAACCTTAATTGTACTTCCAATTGTATGATAGTCTTATAATGTTTATATTAAATTATATTAAATTATATTAAAAATCTTTAAGAAGTTGACCAGGCCTGACGGTTGATTGTCATTTTCTTTATCCGCAGATGTTCTTTAACTTTTTAGTGTTATAGATAACAGATTTAAGAGGACTTCAAAAAATACTAGTCTCTGTAGTTGAACTGAACTACTTTAGTATTGACTACATAAACCTTATTCAAAAAACCTTCAGCACTAGCACAATTTTTTGCCGATGCATTATGTACGTAGTCAATCGTAGCTGGAATAGTTTGTACCTTACAAAAAGGAGATAAATATCATGGATATACAAATAATCACTTTTAGATTTAGAATTAAGAGGAAATTGTATTCAATAAAATTTCGACCAATTCATTTGATTGTTCATTACTTACTTCAAAAACTGTTTCCACTTTTAAACCTTAAGGTTGTAAAACCGCTCACGTATACGGTTCATTTTGTGCCCTTCCTACTCCGATTGCCAATTTACATTTTTCTTGTGTGTCCTTACACACGGTTCCTGTCACTTCTCCTTTCATTTAACTTGATTGCCAATTCCTTCGCACTCCTGTCCTTGATCCAACTAAATCCGTTAAACGTAATACTTCGGCTCGACCTCAGGCTTTGAAAAGGTCTAAGAAGAGTAATATTAAACTCTCCCGTAAACTCAAACTGCAATTAAAAAGTCCTTTTAATCCCAAAATCCTAACCAAGTGCCCCTATTGTGGCTTACGAATGCGTGTTTTTGCTGCCCTTTCTGCCAGACATATATTTTTTAATCGTCTTGGATTAAAAAAATCACTCTGTAATCCATAATGTAATATATTATTCATTTCTTTATAGAGTCCTAAAATTGTAATCTAACGCATCAAATTATTCACAAATTTACTCCAAAAAATACAGCCATTAAAATAGTTTATTCTGAAGTTTTACTTTGTGTTTTAGAAAACCATTTCTCAACCCCTTCTCAAGTCATCTGCTGTCCAAACCTGTCCTTTCGAAAACTGCTTGTACTTTAAGCATTGATATGATTGTGAAAATAGTTCCTTCCCCATACACCCTGCCCTATCCCCAACAACTCTTCCTCTTGAAGGCAATGTTATACATCCTAATTTAGGTATAACATGCTAATTGCTTTCGCTTTTAACACTCATTATTATGAATAGGGATACCCTAATAATATTTCTTATCCTCGTAGAATTTAATTTTAATTTTCTTTACTTTTAATGTTCTAAAGGGTGACTTTCTAAATTTGCCTTTTTAGGAAGAATTTGTTTTCATCCGAAACTTCCCTCGGATGAAAAACAATGACATGAACATGAACAACAATTATGGAATTTCCTTATCTCAATCGTTATATTGTTTTTCTTATCTGTTAACTTAGCTTTAGTATACATCTTAAATCATTATCAATTACATTCTGGATTTTCTGTTAAACTGTACTGTTGTTACTATCGTTGACTCATAGGTGATCTTAATTATATATTAAGTATTATATAGTCTATTATCTTACTTTCTATGTAAGATATAAGTGACAAAACTCAACCTACTGGTCGAAGATATGTCAAAGAAATCCAAACAATTACTGAACGCGCAGCTGTTAGCATGTTAGCCGGAAAGGAAGGGTTCACTTATAACACTTTCATAAAACATTTAAACTCCGACTGACAATGCAACAACCGCGCAAACGATTTTACAAGGAATCTCTAAATTGTCTGATGAATTGAATTAGCTTGCTTGTCCTCGTGAAATTCCATGTAGAATGGATCTACCTTCTACTGAAACTTCTCGCTGCATTGAAACCCAAGCACCAGTTGCATCTACTTTCAAAGGTTCTTTATTATATTAATGGTTACTAATAATTATAGTATTATGTACTGACATCCTAGCTAGTCCTAAATTACATTAACTTTTGTAGGTTACAACTGCTTCACTACACCACTGCCAGTGCCATTGTTCCAAGGACCTAACACAGAAGGAAATGCAAATGACTCTGACGGGTCAGATTCAACTGCATCTACTGTAGTCGGTATAGCAAAGTTAATTGGTAGCTATTAAAAGAGCCTTTTTGAAACGTGCCTCATGTGTTTTGTGTTGAAGTTGTTTTTATGTGTTGAAATTTGGGTTGCCGTATCCAAAATCATGACGTATATTTATTACTAAATTTCAGGATCCCAAGAGGACACCAAAATCCAACCCACGGAAGCGGTTTGATTACCCTTGGCCACAATGCGGTTAATCTACTACCTATACATTCGGTTACTGCCCAGGTAAGAGGAAGTGTAACAGAATGTTTGTGAAAGTTATTGAGTTTTACAACCACTGGTCTAGGCGTCATCAAGATGAGGGTCGACCACGTCCTAATTCGCTTGGTGAATGAAGGAAAGTATATGATTTTTAGTGCGATGCACAATTTACATACATAAATAAATACATAAATAATTACATAAATACAAGATAACTCATAAGGAAAACAAAATTATTCAAAACTCTAATCACCTCCAATAACCCACATTAAATAAAAGAAGAAAGATCAACTGTAAGTAATTGCGTTGCGAACTCTAATAATGAATAAGTAACTATTACGTTTATTGCTCAAAATTGTTAATATGTAGTTGAACTCTCTTTAAAACCAAAGGGTGAAGTAATTAGTGTGTTTTAGCTCGAATACAGTACATGAGAGCCTTTTAATACTGGAAGGGTACCCGTGTGTAACTTTCATTTAACATCAAATCTGTTTCTGCTAACATTCTTCAAATGGAGAGACTTTAAATTAACAAAATGAAACTAGTTTAACCCCCCTCCGAACCTTCCGTCTGGGCCGTCCCAACCCCAAAATTACTTGCCTGCAACAGTCAATCAACGCTTGGCATGCTGGAAACTTCTACCGGGGCCAACCATATTCTGACTTGAACTGACTAGAGAAAATTCTGAAATTATCTATACTTCTGTTATCCATTCAGGTATTTCAAATTTTAATTGCAATTAAATTTAAAAAACTAAACTCGACAGATTTGTCCCAGATCAAAAATATAAACTGAACTAAGCTAATCATTAGCTAAACTGGGTTAATAGGAAGTTTTTTTAAATTTAATCCCGAGATTATTAGCTTAATTGTATTTAAGGGATCGTAGCATCTTGAAGACTTCACTAAAATTTGGCAGCAACAAGCTATTGCAAATCAAACAGTGTACTTTTAAGATTTTCACAATAAACTAGAAAAGGCTCTAGAAGAGGCGGCTCAGCTGCAGAAGGAAATCTTCCAGCGAAAGGACAAATACACTGCAACGAAGTATATTATCGTAAAGGCAGAAACCGTGAAGTTAAAGGAACAACTGGAAACACGACCGGTGCCACCAGCATCAGTTTTAGGATCCTCTGCTAAGGATATGTTATTATTGCGTTTAAATAAATCAAGGTTTTAGATGCGATTTGGATGCGACTATTGATAGCGTTTACACTTTTGGTGGTAGAGCCTTTAAAATGGTTTATTTAAATTCTATGACTTAAAAAAATGTATGGCCTTTATTTGTAGCTCTTGGCCATCAGGATGAACTGATGAACGAAGATGCAGCAACGGAAAAACTTTCAGTAATAAATTGAGTAATATAACTTGGACCAGTCACGAGGGGTGGAAATTATACGAACAGCGAAAACATGGATTTAACGGAATTCAGTGTCCATTCAAGCTTCAAATATGCAATCATGAAACCCCCAGTCTCTTAGCTGTTGAGATGTGTGATGTAAAATATTGATACATTATTATACTATATTGATGCCTTTCTTACTTATTTTGTACCATTTAATGATGAAATAAATAATGATAATAGCAAATGGACAGAAATTACTCTGCTGTACATATTAAAACCAATAATTTTAAATTCAATCAACAAGTATTTAAAAGACATATGGTTGGATTACGAATGAGAATTATATTATATTTTTTGGATGATAGAGCTGAAGTGAACACAATTGAGTAACACAATTGAGTAATGTGATGTGCCAACAGGAAAAACATTATCAGTGATTTATGTAGTTAGTAAAATGGCCATATTCCAAACAACACTGAGTTCCTGGATTGGTGATAGACAGAAACAAAGATGCAACCAATTGCAGATATCACGATCACGGCAGCAACAATAATGTCAAAGTAGATAAAAAACGGCTGGTGTGATAAGCGGGTTGAGGAGGGAGTATCAATGGGGGGCAGTAGCAAAGCAATATGATTCTTGCAGCAGCCAGGAGTTCACGGGAAATTCCTGCTTTGCCTACGTAAAAATTGAATCTGATAGTATTGCTACAGCTAAATTTCACCAAAACGACGACCACAAAAATGGCCAAAAATTTTTTTTTCAATATCTGCAACAATGTCCAAAAAAGATAATGTAAGATTTCAAAGTTTCAAACCTTACAAAATTTAAAAACAATTTATTTTTTTCATTCAACAAATACATATTGAAAGCCAAAATAGGTATCATGACAACAAAAGCACGAATGCAAACTACTTATTCATTTTGTTCTTAATTTGGACGAAACCGATGCAGCTGCAACAGCAGCAGCAGCGCATCAAAAATATGCTGACCCCTGCAAAGGCAAGCAAAACCGTAAAAAAGTCCACGGGTGGGGTCGGAGTTTTGGTGGACATTGGTTCATCGGCCGAAATACGACAACAGAAATCCCGAGAACCTGTTTAGAGTTTGGGCTACCTTGAAGCGCGACGCGTCTGGAAACTGGCTATTTCATTTAAGGACAATGTAAAGGGCGACGCACTTTGGGAGACCTCTATCCTCTTTTATGTTTGCGCACTTTCCATTTTTGGACAACTTTCTATATGCTGCTGCTGCTGCCATTAATGCTGTTTTTGATATGGAGTTTACGGCAGATTGGAGGACTAACCTTATCTTTTATCCTAGTTATTTTTTAGCAAGATATTATTTGCTTACTTCATAATTTTCAACAATGATTAAAAATTTGACATTAAAAAAAACATTTTCAAAATAATAGAAATAAAAATTTTTAACTTTAATTGCCTGTACACAAATTTATTTACAATGCTTCCGTATATTTATGGTCATCTTGGTTTATTTAACAACACTAATGGCCCGTTCCGTTAAAGAGAGTTATCAAGTATCCATATTGTAAGTTTGCAATAAAACAATATTTGTGAATTATGTTTTCAATTATGGGTTCCTCGGAACTGTTAACAGTAATTTAACCACGGTCTGACTGTTGTAGCAATTACTAAATTCCGGACTGTGGGACGGGATTGAAAACTTTTATTTCAAATATCTTATACAATAAAGCTACTTCTACCAATACTTCCGTCTAACGGCATATCGAAAATCGACGACGAAGACTATTTATTGAATCAAGATTCAGAGAAATGGAGCCCTCAACCCTTGAATCGTATGCACAAATTGATACACCCCCTGTCTAGGTGAATAATTCAAACAGTAGTTTTGTAAACTCCGAAAAGGATTAACCTCAATTCAAACAAGAACTTATAAATAGCAATAGCCAACTGTCCTGATTGTTTCAACTACTCTTAAAACTAAAACTGAAAGACAGATGTGACTTAACCTCTTGTCACGTTACTGCCACTGGTACCACTGGCAATATTGAATTAATTGAGGATTTATTGAGTACCTACGGTACATTGACTACTAAAAACTGGAGTCGTCAAGATGTGGGCGACTAGGAAATGGCTGGTGTGTACGGCGTGTATTGTATGCCTAGAATCAAAGAAGTCTAGAGTTTTTGAATATCATTCCAGGTGGGAGACTGTTTTCCAAAAACTCAAAGATTTAGAAAAACTCAACAACGGAAGTTTCAATACTTAAAAGCTATTATTAAGAAACAGATGTAACAGACAGAACGCTAGAAAAATCTAGCAGAAAAAAAACCTATGCTCAATTCAAGAGGAACAGAAAAAAAAACAAAAAAGCAAGCTGCCGGATTGACTGTTGCAAGGCTAGCGTATTTGTCTTTAAAGAAAGACCGCAGCACGGTGCGGATTGAAGACTTATTTGCAACAACGCAAAGTTGCAAAATAAACGTTGTAAAAATTAATCACCAAATGTAGAAAAACCTGTCAAACTCTTTACCAGCAACTGCTGGATTATCAACAACATTTTCAGTAAAATTTGACGGATACACGACAAAACGGATCGGACGTCAAATAATTGGCATCGTTGCATTGTCTTTCGAATTGTGGATTATAACGTTCAATAATTGTGCAATAATGACGTTCAATGCTTTCTCTTTGTCTACACACAGACTGATCAATCAATCGTTACGAAATTTTTTTGAAGCAACGTAAGACGAGAAATCTTCTTATACTTTGAGAACAAGGTAACTCACTGTGTCTGCATTTGTAATAATTAACCGTTCAGTACGTCACAGTACAATCTTGGAAAATTTATTTATACTCAATACGCTTGTCGGAGGTAGTACCGATCTACCATGGCTCTACCTACGAAATTTCTGGCTTTACAGACAGCTTATTTAACGTTGCAAAAAGTTCATATTTTCTGCCTTGTATGTAATTATCATTGTTCTCTGGATCAAATGTTTTTGCGTTTTTTGCATAAAGATGCATGTTTACCTGAACCTACGTTATCTATTCAAAGGTGCAATCTGAACCTCTCTGTTGTTAAAACAACCAGTTCTACTGATCCTCACCAACCTACCTCTCCTAATTTACTCGGAAGGCCGGTTGCAATCAAAAAGCCTCAAACTCGAAATGTGAAACTCTCGAAGAAATTAAGAGCTCAAACTTACCAAACTTTTAATCCAAAACGGGAGGCTAAATGCCCTGACTGTGGCGTCTGGGTTAAAAAGAATAATTATGCTAGACACAAGTATTTGCATTAGAAACACAGTGATTGTTCTTTAGTTTGTGATATATGCCATCGGTTCTTTGTTATTCTTACTGGATTCAAGAATCACAACAATTTTTTTTCAAATAGTTTATTCTCAATGTTTACTTGGTGTTTAGAAAACCCTTTTTCAACCCCATCTCATATCATCTGCTATTTTAAATAAAACTGTCCTTCAAGAAACTGCTTCTACCCAAAATTATGATTTCGAAAGTAGTTCCTTAATCATGCACTCTACCCCTACCAACTCTTTCTCTTGAAGGATTTTTTTCATTCACCCTAATTTACTTATGACAAGCTCATTGATTTCGCTTTTAACTCTCATTCTTATGAATGGTGATCCCCTAATTCTATTTCTTATCCTCAATAGAATAACCTATTTTTGGTGATTCTAACAAAATCTTAAATTAATCCTTATTTTTTCTTTTACAGGAGAAAACTCAACAGTTGGAGATGTACCACTTTCGATCCGTAACCGCTACTCTTCCCTTTACTAAGAAAAATTGAAACACCAGCAAGCAGAATGCATCAAAGCCATGTTGTTAGGGTTAGACGTCATTGTGTTGCTGCCAACAAATTTTGGAAAGACGTTAATTAAAGTGGCTTTATCCATCATAAAATATAACGTAATTAGTAGAATTAAAGTACAATTGGGTAGTCGTGTACTTGGCATATGGTTACAAAAAACTTTTAAAATGCAGCACGTGGCCGTGTTTGGAATCACCGTCATCATAACCATTCTGATAGCTCTTATGGCGGACATGAGTTTGAAATTGCAAAGTACAGGTTTCACAGTGTTTAACATGTCAAGAGTCTCTAAAGAAAGATTTTGAAAAAATGTTTGGTAATTTTAAAAACATCAAATTTCATTTATTACTTGTAGGGTATTTTTGTTGTTGAACAAATGATTAATTTTTTTCTTGCAGATTCTTCACTCAACCTAAAGGTCGTTTTCATTATTTGCTATTTTTTAGTTTTGCTGTCACCAGAATTCAGAAAAATATTAACTAAATTGCCTGTGTTCAACCTTGTAGTTGACGAAGGCCATCTTGTCACTGTCTGTAAGTTTATCAGCTACAGTAGTTATTGTGCAAAATTACTGTTCTAATAACAGGTGGCTGTAAGATTCTTGAGATTAGAGCAGTCAAACTGTTTCGTTGGCTCTATTTCGAGCTACAATGACGCCTGTTATGTTGCACGATGTGATTATAAAAGCCAGCATAAAGAAACAGAAAATAAAAGTGGTTGCTATTTCGCCAGACAAGTAAAGTTTAAAGTAATCATGATTTTGCTACGACAAAAACGTAAGAAATTTTTTTTTAAATAGGGCGGAAATATTGTTCGAGTAGCAACGTCGTAAACCAGGGTTTAAGAACTTTGATCAGTTGGTGGATAAATTATATAGCAACGGACCGAGTACTGCGAAGACAGTGATATTTAATCGTACAGTTAACTGTTGAATTTTTAGTTTTATTGGAGTAAAATTTGTAGGCCCTTTACTTCATACTTAAACATTCCAAATAAACACATACGGAAACCCGTAACGTCAATTGACAACTGAAGGTCACTAACTAGTTAAACTAATTTATTATATTTTTTTACATTAGTTTTGCATTGAAATCTCCCACATCCATTTTTACGCGTTCTTAATATTTTTTTCATTTCTCTTTTCTTAACGTACTTCCCGGTCATCGTCCTATTCCTGGAGTTCATCATGTATAGTCTTGGCTCTCTCTCTTACGTAGCAATACTTCTTTTATGACTAAGCTCAGGAATATTTTAAAGACGGGACCATTGTCAATTGGACCATCTATGAGTCCTTTTAAATCATTTGCATCTCTCAATGAAAATTCCGTAAACTCCGTCAAAACACCATTCTACGACCCAAAAACCTTTAGTTTTTACATGCTTATGCATGAGAGCTTTCTTCATTTTTAATATAATTTTTTATCCAAAAACTATATTACTTATTGTTATAATTGAACACAGATGGTTTTGCAGTTTGTAAATCTCTATTTTTAGACCCCTTTTTTAAGTAAATTTAGGTGTTCCTTAACAATAGACGTTTCTGCTGATCATGTTTCTTATGTACAGGTCATTAATGTTATATTTCCGTAACGATCCGATTCAAATTCTTGTACCTATAAACTCTACTGATTTTAAGGACAGTAATGCATGTTCAGTGACCCTAATAAACCTAATAAATTGTAATGAATAAGCTATCTTCCATATGCATTATGAATACTCATAGCATCCACAAAAGTTAAAATTATAAAAAAATTTCAAAAACGATCATAAAATGAAATAGTCTATTTCAGGTTTATTTCAAAACAGCTAACATTGCTGTACTACTACGGGAAATTTGTCGGAAAAATTAGTCTTAGTGATTGTAAAATTTCTGAAAAACTCTGACACGCTATTTGCCGCCCAGTCAAGCCACTGGAAACAGCTGTCAGCCTTCGTAGTGTTGCATTTGTGATTTCAGGCGTGAAGCGTTTAAAAGATTTAGATCTTAAAGCCTAACCTAACGCAGTGACTAATTTTTTTAAGTGCAGTAAAATATAACAAATGTGAATTGACTGAAAGTACAAAAGTGAAAGAAAGAATAAGTTGAAAGCAGTAAGTGCGAGTTTGTAGATAGTTTAACTAAAATAAATAAGTATAAATTTAATCAAACGTAAAGAACAAGTTGGTTTGTAATCAAAACTTCCTGCGATGAACAGAGCAGAGCATATCGAAGACAACTAACGTATCACTACAAGAATTTCATAAAATTTCTGGAGAAGCAAGAGGAAGCCTATTCTCAGCAATCCAAGCTGGTGGAGAGGAAGAGATGGTGACAGTACAGAGAAAGCCGAAATAGCTTTAGAACAAGCCAACATTTTTTTGGCAACTTTTAACGCTGCTCTCACTTCTGAAGAGGATCTCGAAGACTTACCTTAAGTTTGCAAGAAAAATTTGGCTGGCTGGCTGTAGAAGAGAAAGAAGACCAAGTATATAACATGCAGTGAATGTATAAACTGGAAACACGACCGGTGCCACCAGCATGAGTTGCAGGATCCCCTGTTCACGAAATGTTATAAAAATTGCATTTTTTAATTTAAGGTTTTAGATGCGATAAAGATGCGAGTATTTATAGCGTTTAAATTTCGGTTCAGCCTTTAAAATGGTTTATTTAAATTCTATTACTTAAAAAAACATATGGCGTTTTCTTATGGCTCAAGCCCATCAGGATGAACTGAGTTAACGAAGATACAGCAACAGAAATACTGCATCCATTCTTATTTACTATGTTCCAAGATGTCTTTTGAGTAATAAGACCTGTCACGAAGGGTGGAAGTTATACCAACAGAGAAAACATAGATTTAACGGTATTCAGTGTCCATTTTAGCCTCAGGGATGCAATCATGAAGCACCCGTTTACAGGCAAAGTTCTCTCAATTGTCACTACAAAAAAATGCACCGATGTTATATCTTCCGATTTTAATGACGTTAGAGGTCAAAGGTAATAATTTATCGACGGTTTTGTCCTGTTCGTAAAACGGCCTTGAGTCTTGTTTTTAATAAGAACAAAAGTAGTAAACACATATTGAATGAAATACAAACAATTAAAAACATTTCAAAAAATTAATTTTGTTTCTAGACATACAATTCTAGACAATTTCTCAAGGTGCCATAATTATTTCTCAACGTGCCACAAACGTTTCTCGTTGTCCCCAACTATTTCTTAATCTTCCGGAAATGCATCTTAAAGTGCCAACTATTTCTCAAATTCAATATAAAACTAAAAACTTAATCGAGTTTATCTCGCCGATAGAGTACGATTAAAAATTGAAATTTCAGTTCCGTAGGTTAAAACTTAATTTAATACGAAAAACCCTGAAAACCTTAAACACCTTGTAAACCCAAAAACATTGAAAACCCGAGTTGCAGTTCTGATTATTGTTTCATGCTTTTTTATTACGTCTATTATTTTATAAATGTCTCACACTGCCACTGTCTTACTTGACTAGACCCGTCTTGAATGGTTTATTATTTGTTAGATTCAAAGACGCAATCATCTGCTGAGCCCCATCGGGAAACGATCGCCGTTCGTAACAAACACATATCTGAGTTTAAAAGATGCACCTGCTCATGACAAGCGCACAAACTCCATATAATGAGGCAGAATTGAAACTGAAACCTTGCGTAGAGCGTATGACAGCGTGTCTCACGATTACACGATGGAAGGGGCAAATATGGTAAGTGATGAGCTTAATAAAAAATCTGCCTCAAAAACCTGACTAAGAAGCTGCTGAACGGAGAGAAGTTGCCCATCTTCAAAAGATCAAGGAACTGAAGCAAAAAACCACAGTGGAGCTTCAAGAAGAAGCAACTTCAGGTAAAAGAACTAATTCTGCAGCTCTACATTTTCTGATTAGGGTTAAAGGGGACTCATGAATGTCAGTAAGATGGTACTTATTTACTTTCTGTATTAAACGTTTTGAATCGGTGCTCTAGAATAGGCTGTCATAAGTAAAATTATCTGAATTTGACACAGACTCCTACTTTTGCGAAGTCGTAAAATAAACCGCAAAAATGTTCTCTACAACATGCTTTCTCTTTTTTTCTGGGAAACGGAAACCTACGTAGAAGACAACGAACACGAATGCAACAAACAATTTCATATAGAAAGCTCATTATCGATTTGTTGAATCTAGTCCCTTGCGACGGAAGTTGCAATTGCTTGGCAAGGCATCTGAAACAAGATTTATGAATACCGAATTCGTAGTTATTAAAAACTTTTTGACTAATTACATTGCTATTTACGACACTTTGGTAGAACGGGAGTATACAGATCTCGAAAATATTAGACATTAGATATGCAACCCTAATCTTGTTTACTGCTGCAAAGGCTGACTTACTATATCAACTATAGATGATATCAAAAAGCTGCCAAAAGGTAGGGCCGTTTTACGAACAGGACAAAACCGTCGATAAATTATTACCTTTGACCTCTAACGTCATTAAAATCGGAAGATAT
>JAQGAA010002678.1:0-12193 GCA_034696425.1 Isotoma viridis | reverse complement strand
AATGTGATTTTAACTTGGTTCTCACCATTTGGTGCTAATGCTACATTTGTAAAAGCAGAGAGGGCTTTATATCCATTTTTAGAGCCCTTCGGGCACTTGAAATACTTTAGATATACAAAAACGCTTGGAAAATATTACCGAAGAACACGCTGGAAATCATTTTATTTGTAAATGGATGGAGTTAAATTAAAAAAGAAATAACTTACGGAGATCCTAAAGTAGTACGATCACACCTTGAACTCGGATTCATTCCATAATTAACAGGGAATTCATGAATAGCCCAAGAGTATTCTGTAGGATCAACCCATAAAGTTTCAATACTAACTAGTACAGTGACTTTTGAACCAAGTTCTTCTTGAACCCATGTCACCGTTCCTCTTATTCCTTGAGCATTCAAAGGAGCAAAAAGTGTTATCCCGTCTACTCCTTTTGATGAATAGAAAATACCTGGAAATTATTAACAAAAATTATTATTAGTTACAAAATCTCAATACACCAATCATGCGTTTATACCATTCATCTTATTAAATCCACTCTGTATCATCATCGCTAATCATCATATCAAGCTTCACATAATCTCTATACTATTTCAGTTACTGATTGAGACGTCAAATGTCATTTTTTTTGTTTTTTTATACAAAAAATATATACAATGTACCGTGTATAATCTTTACAGTCTTTTAAACCATTTTTAAAAAGTACTTAAGAACATGTCCTTTGTAAATATCAAAAGAATGTTGATGTTAGAAGAGGGACGACATTTTTTACTTGTTTTTTTATGGTTAAACAGTTTAAATAAAGCAAAGGACGAAGAGCTAATGTGTGTAACTCCTTATTCATTATTAAAAAACTATTTCCCTGGACAGTTTTTAGAATACAATTTTCTATTCAATTTTTCTACTTCGTTACGCTTGTGCTCAAACTCCATTTGTAACTAAAATCCCTGCATTAAAAGTAAACGCTTTCATTCAATAAATCTCAAAAAGAAAAGAAACCCATTTTACTTGATATCTCATTCAATTCACAAGTTTAACGTAACAGAATATGTAATCAATTGGAAACTCATTAGATTTAAGGTTTCAATGATAAAAAATGTATTTCAAAATCTATTAAAATAATATAAAAACGTCCCATTATATCCCGTCATAACTTGAATGAAAGACAAAAATGTGACTTTTGAGTCACCCATTTCATAATAACTTGGGACATGTCACTGTCAGCACTGTATTTATTTAAATTTAAAATTAATTTAAAATTTGAACCCAATCGCTTATCTTATTTCTAGGAATATTAAAAATTTGAAAAACCTTCAAGCCATTAAATTAATAATGGTTAATCGTAAGCATCTTCCATTTTTTATGGCTATACACATGGGAACTAATTACAATAACAACTTTCAAAATTACTTTAAATCCCATTTAAAAAACTCACATAAGCATAAATTCAAACTCTAAAAGATCTAAAAGATCAATTCCCTCTGACCCGACCCAATTGTTTATCATACGGAGAGGTTATTCAGAAAAAGGCCTTCATAATTTAAACAAACCTTTAGTATTGTCAACTCAATCAAGAATCTTTTCACCTCTTATAAAAAATAACAGTAACAAAAATCTCGTACTTTTTTTCGTATTATTAAGACACAATCAGCAATATAAATAAACATCTATGTGAGTAAATTAAACAACTTAGAATATAAATGTGTATACAAAACTTAGGTAATTTATCCCACGATAGTATATTGTATTTTCTTGATTATATTTTATTAGTGTAAACAAACTCTCAAGTGAGAGTTACTCATTCATCTCCTCTCATAAATTTAAATACGTTTTGCCATAATAAAAGAACTAAATTATTTTATATAAAATTTGAACTATGATAGCAAAATCTTCTTTTTATATTTTTTAAATTAAATGAACTCTAAAAAAACTCTCATTCTTATCCTTGAACTCTTTAAGTCAACTCAAAAGCCTTGTTGATAAATCAAAACCTTAATCGTAATCATAATTATGAAAAAAATATTAATTTTTGATTTTATGACTTACTTTATCAGCATATGTTTTTCACAATGCAATTAGTGTATATACAACATACAAGTAGGTGTGTGCCTAATTCAAAGTACATAAGGATTTTAGTTTAAATAAAATGTCATACAGAATGGAAGTCCTTGTTAGAGAAATGCATTGAACCAGGATTCCATGCTAATTACACCACACACTTGTCAAGACACTTAAAGATAAAGAATTTAACGTTTTAAGCGTTTTGAATCTCTTTTAAACTTTAAAATGACAAATTATTTATGATTAAGTCTTCCTTAGGTTAAATATGATATCATTTCAAATTTTAAAATACTTTTAAACTCTACAAGAATGTATGAAGTTATTCCAAAGAGAGTCTTCAAACAAATAAAAAAATAATGACCAAAAAAGGTGTGACTTTTTAGACAAGTCTGGATGAACAAAGATTCCTTTGTATCAGCGGAATGAATGTTCTTTGATGGGTTAAACGGGTGTACGTTCATTCTTTCATAAAGAATCCCTTCAAAGATTTACGCAATGTCTGTATTTAACAGCCTCAAGGGTCTCTTTTACTATTTTTTACGAGAGTCAGATAAAACACTTAAGGAAACCCTAGGCCTCAAAAATAGGCTATTCATAAATGCTTGGAGGAATTCGGGGAATTAAAACTAAATTTGGAAATATTTTGTAAGCTTTGATAGCTGTAAGATTTCAATATTTCGGGTTATAACGTAGCAGCATGTGTCAACCGCCCCGAAAAGCCCCGAAATTCCCTCAAAATTGACATCTCTTGTCAAGTCTTCAAAAATCTATTCCAAAATTCCGTTTTTTTGACCCCCTTCCCCTGTTTGAAATAATTTATGAATAATCCCAAGTATAAGAATAACATGATGATATAATAATCCTTTTTAAACATTACACTCAAAAAATATATCCAAAGTAGGGATAAAACTGATGATGAGAGAGAGATGACTTGTATGAGCATTTTTAGAAGAGAGAGATCATATAATAATTTCAGATAAAAAACACACGTAGGCCACCCAAGTTGACTTTTGAAATTTTAAACTGTTATTTATGCTTGTGTTATTAATAATATCGTTACTTGTAGTCAAGTCAAGTAAGACGAGAGCCACCACCACCACCACCAACCAGGTAGACAGAGAGATGATCATTAAGCCTATTATTATTATTACAAAAGGCTATTTGCTTCCCCGGACCCGCCTCACCTCAGGAATCGGATCACACACAATGTTATCTTTCATTTTATTTTTAAAACCCCTTCTGCCTCTTACAAATTAACACTTTAAACTCCGAGGGTCTTTTAATTCATATTTTAAATTCTTAAAAAGGGAATCCCTTCATTCTTACGAAGTAAGAGTTACAAGTAAAGTACGACCATGTTGTATTAAAAATGCCACCCGTATGTAAAAGCTACTGGAAGAAATCTTCTCAAAGGTGTGCAACCATTTATGTAAAAACTTTTTTTTTTTAATTACAAGTGTTTTTTTTATTTTAAAGACTTTTTATACATTTTTATTATAAAGTATGTAAAGTGAGCAATTTCATATTTTTTATATTTAAATTTTTATAATTTAATTTCGGATTGATTGTTAGTCGTGAACAAATTATTATTTCTCAAGGTAAAAAATGTTAGCTGAAGTAGTACGAGCCATGTGTGTGTGTGCATGCAAATGCTTGAATAATTCGGTGTGTATGGAATATATAGTGAGTCAATCAAGTTTACTTTGGAATCTTTATACACAATATTTAAAAAATGTTAATAACTCTCAATTCATTTTCGTGTCACGACTGATGGATGTCTTGAGATGTTTATAGAAATAATTATGGATCCCATAATAGTTGCATTATCAAATAAAATTATTTACGTTGTTTCGTGATCTTTTAATCTTTAAAAAAAAGTTCTGGGTTAAGGGATTATTTATAAATAATTTGGGGAAGAGTTTGGGCTTATAGAGATATCCCTTCTGACATAAGACACCCTACAGAACGTTAATAAACAAAACATTGTATGAATGTCATTTGTAAAAGGTCAACCTAGACAGTTTGGTTAGTTTGATACAACACACACATACACACTAAGGTTCAGGTTAAATCTTCTTTAACTCTTATGTCTTAAGAAATGTTACAATGTTCAATGAATCCACATGTGCTCCTTGGAAAAGTCTGTATTATTGAAATTTACTTGATTTCAGATTTAAATATTATTAAAAGAAACCTCGAGTTAAAGAAATACACAGAGGTGTGTCTCCATATCCTAAAAGTAATTGGATTTGACTAAAAGGTCAAAGGCCAGTACAACTCAAACTCAATTAAATTATTTTTCTGAAAAACCTTTAAGAAAAATGACACCTCTCTTCTTTCATTATCATCACTAGCCAAACGAGTAGAAAAGTAAATTTTAAAAAGAGAATTAAAGCACAAAGCAGACCAAGTTCCTTCTTAAAGTTACTTTGATGTCATTTCCAATCATTTCTAATTCAATCAGGCTTTTTCCTAATTGACTTGAGATGTTCGAGTTGATTTTATTAAAATCATTATAACAAGAAGACTAGCTCACAGGTAGGGAACCCCCACGGGTTTTATTTGTAACCAATAACAACTAATAAGAAATTGTAATCAAAATACATGTAAATATTGTACAATTTATAAATCACCCTTTACTATACGTGCCAAAGCCACCCCTAGACCTAAAGCATGACAGATGCCAAAACAACCACAACAACGAATAAAACAATAAAAAAATACACACATTTTCCATAAAGTCCTCATCCGATGTTATAACAAGTCTTTTTTAAAAATACTTAACAAATAAAAAGGAAGTAGAGAGGAAGTCAAACCTGCTGAAGATAAAAACAAACCCAACAGGTTTTTTTGCTTTTCTTAACAACACATCTCACATAATAAATACACCACAAGTTGCAAAATAAACTGCAACACACACACACAACATTTAGTATTAAAATATGACACAACAGACAGACAGACAGACAGACAGACTCATACAATAATAATAATAATAATCTTTCATAAAATACAAATTAGCTACTTAACTTTGATATACATTTTTTTTAAATGGATTACTATTTATCTTGTAAATTGTTGTAGATATTTATAAAATTATTATGTGACAAGTAATAGACATTTTGAGGCTTCTTTTTTCTCTCTTTTTTATATTTAAATTGTGTAATTTTAGAAAATATTCATTTTTTCTTGTAAGTTAATCGTGATTAAAATTTAACTTGATTTATTTTTTCAAAATGTTTCAAAATTTGAATTTTTTTTACATTTTATGAGTTTTTTTACAAGCTAAACTGTCATTTAAACTCGTGACATCCTTTAAATCTTATTATTACTACTTTAAAATTACTATTACATTTATTTTTTAAAATTTGCGTAAAAATTACACATTTTCCACATGCAGAGACACACAAAGTTTTTTAAAAAAATGTTTCATCATGTATTACAAGAATAATTTAAATTAATTAAATTACTTTTAGTGTTATTACTACGCACACATTTAGCTTAAAAGTCACGCACTAATTAGCAAATGAGGTGGGCAGAGTTTTTTTAAAAAGGAATATTTCATACATACTAATTATATCACATGTTCTATTAAATACTCCTCCATGTATTTCTTAATACTTACGCTATAGTAGTATTAATTAATATTAGGACATTTTGAATGAATTAGAAAAACTTCAAAATAGCGAAACAACCATAAAACTTGATTTAGAAACCCCTCGGGTACAAACCGAATGAGTTAATCGGCATTGAAACAAAGAATCCATTTATTTAACCCTTTCAAGTCACACTTAAATAACTAAAATGATCCACACGTGTTACATATTAAAAAACTCTAAAACCGGTCAATCAGTAACTTATAAAAAATAAATAAAATCCAAATTTAAAAATTACACTCTTTTTCCACTTTTCCTTTCAATAATAAAAGTACTCAATGAAAAGAAATGGTTTTTGCATAGTAAATTTGCAACAAAAAGCCTAATAAAACTACAAAACTCTTAATTTCATTAAAGAACAAAAAAAGAAACTTGTAATACTTTTCTATACAAAACTCTGCATTAGAATCAAGACAATAACACTAATAATAATAATAAATAGGTAAAAATTCCCACGCTTACATGCAATCCCGTTAACATACAATTTAAAGAAACCCAACAAACTCATTCATTCAGTAGTCAGTCATTCCCTATAAATGTCATTAATCTCTCTCTCTAAGCAAAAGCAATATAATTAACTACTCAACAAGTATAAGCTTTTCTCTAAAAGACTCAATGCATTTAACTTGGCTTGTAATATTTAAAGCAAATTAACTTTTAAATTTTTAAAAACTTTTTTTTTAAATAATCCACCCACATAAAGTGAGGTCAGTTGGGGGTAAGCAATAATAAAGAAACACTTTAATAATAACACTAATAAAAATCCTTATCCTTTTTTTCACTCTCAAACTCTCAGCCTATTTTCTCACACAGGGAAGAAAAACAATCCACGCAAATTTAACTTGTTAGTCAAATAACAAAACGTAACAAAATATTGTGAAATATAATTTTGCAAATAAGCAACACAAGTAAAAATGTATAAAAAAAACCCAACAATAACAACGGGATGCATATAATAATAATAATAATGCTAAAATGTAAAGCAAAATTTGTGCGGTTGGGGTTTTTGCATTTTAAAGTGAGTAGTAGTAGTGGCAGCAGTTTGTTTAATGATTGTTACACATACAGACAGAAAGAAAATGACATTATTATTACTAAGGGGGATGTTTGTGTGGTAGTGGGGGTGGTCCGTAGGGAACAAATCCAACTTAAATAATATAAGGAGAAAGGATGATAGTAAATAATCCAACGATGATGATGATTATAATGATCATAAAATAACAATGAGAATATTTTGCAATAATGCAACATCCGTCAATTTAATCTACTTTTTAAAAGAGACCACTTACTTCATAGTATTCATCTTATCAAACATTTTTTTAAAAGAGTCTACTTTGACTAATCAAGACAGGAGGGGAAATCATTTTTAATATTTGAATAAATATTTAACTATTTACTTTTTCAAGAGTTGTTCATAAATTATTGGATTTCTTTTCTTCATAATTTTGTTAGAGTTTTCGCTTCTTTTCTTTGTTACACGTTCGGAGGTCAAAGTTTATTCAATATATTTTCAAATCATTCTTTTTATTGACCCCATCCACCTTTATTATTTATTATTAGGTATTACTAATCCCAGTATTATAGATCAACACTCTCTTTTATATACGCCCTTAACTCTTGTTATAAATATTTAAATAAATATTTAAATGAAATGCAAAACAATGCTAAATAATGTTATTTAATTCCATGTGGGTTGTCACTCTCGGTGTGATGTTTGATGTGCAAGTGCTAATTCCATTAATTTTATCACAATAGATAAAAATAGAGAATGACAAGAAGATCTCTATAATTTTAATGTTGAAACCAATGGGGGTAATAAATAGTGGGTGGTAAAAACAGGGTATTATTAGCATTAGTATTGATTGTCAATTAGCTATTGTTCATTATTGTGTAAGATTTATTAAATAATAAGTAAAATTATGTTTATTTTAGGTGTGTTGTTTGTTGCTGGTGTTACAGGGTTATTGTGTAATTTACTTAAATTAATTCCAAGTACAGAATAAAGTCAGATTGAGATCAGTATTTAGAAAATGTTGTGTAGGGAAGTTGTTAAAAATGTCTTCACTTCTTTTTTTAAAAAATGATAAGGGAAATGAGATCGTGATGCATTTTTCCGTTCCAACTGGCTACTCACAATGGTAAATAATAAGTAGAATATAAATACTGTGTACTTAATCCAATATGCTAAGATTTGTTATATGAAATGCAAGTGCTTTTAATCCACTAAGAAATTAATTACAATAATATTATTATTATTCTGTTGTGGATTGTTCAGAAATTACCATGTTGTTTTGAGAATAAGTTTATTTTGGCTTTTTAGTTGAAAGAAGTCAGAGAGAGGCAACTGCTTAGACTTTTTTCGGTTAAATTTGGAAACAAAATTTATGAAAAAACAATCCAAAATGCAGGGATTAGGTTATTAGGTTCAGTCTTTACGCTAAGAAAAACTTTATTTTAAAAACAACATTGTTACAGTAGACTTATGTGTGTGTCTCTTGTACCATCGCCTCCTGCATTTTCCCCTATGCACATTCTGCAATTTTATTTGAATTAATTAAATAAAAAATGCATTGCATTATATAGTATCTTGATATATCATCATATTTATTTCCTGTTACATGTGTTACCTTTAATTAACAAATAAAATCTTTAAAGGAATTAGTATGCGAAAATGCAATAAGTGTAATAACTTGCGTGATGTTTTAATAAGTTTCGAATATAATCCGCACTCTTACCATATACCGCCCCCCAACCTACACGTATATAAAATACGATACTAAAATAAACTTACAACAATTTCAGATATAAAACCGCATTTTAAATTTTAAAACCCAAATTCATGGTTTAACTTTAAACCAAATGAAATTCCTTTGAAAAGTAGATCACTTTGAGTAAACTCACCATGAAATCATCATCAGCATGAATTCCTTTAAGAAATCAAGGAACCACACCGCACAATAAAAACTAAAGTCGTTACAACAAACCATTATTAAGCTAAGGAGCAGGTTTAAATCATTTTTTCCTTTGTGCTCTGCCGAAATATATAAAATTGTGCAAAAATAACACATTTTTTTTGTAAATTGCACAATTTTCTTAAAATTATATAGATTTTTTTCGAATTTAAACACATGCTGTTATGAGTGTTTTAAGAACAGTATGAGTGTGTGTGTAAGAAGCTCTTTTGCAAAAGTAGTAGCATTTTTATTTACCGTTTCAAGGTGTGACATTGCCCGTAAGCTTAAGCAATAATAAAAAAAAAATAATAATGTTTAATGTGGTTACTTATGATGACTGCCACTGCCAACTACAATTTTTTTTATTGTATGACAGCATGGGGTTTTTTAAAAAGCAAAGTCATGCATATTTTTCCCCTTGAGTTTAAATTCCAAAACCAATGTGATATAAAAATGTAACACACAGAAGCCAGCCTTACGCACTTCTGAGAAGATATTTTTTTACAATAATTTGCATTTAGCAGCAGATTTAGTTCACAAAACACTTGGCCACACCCTCCCGGGTATTTCCCTAGGTGTGCCATGTGTATGCCATACCATCCCCCTTACACAGGGGGGGGGGTTCTAATTAAGCATTTAAGGTAATTCTTAAAGGAATTTTTTGTATAATGTAATATTTTGATATTTTATTAGCTGTGTATTCATAATCCATAAATTTTTTTAAAATAATTGTATTCTTAATCAAGAACAAGAAGAAGATAAGAAATAAACTAAAGCTTTTTATGTAATCGTATATAAATTACATTATATATTATCAAGTATTCGATTAAAAATTGAAAAATTAATTTAAAAATTGATAACTCTATCATTACACCTGTGTGGAAATATCCTCTGGCAAATAAAAGCAAATTTATGTAAATGGCGCATATTTGCATTGAATTAAAAACAAAATGAATACTCATCTTGATTGATTATAATTAACTCTTAGGAAATTAAAAAAAACTATACGTCAAAGAAATGTATTATAGCGTAGATTTAAAAAAAGGGAATTAGTTTTTGCTACACATTTTATAATGTTTTTTTTTGTTCTTATTACAGAATAGTTAAGCAGGGTGAGCTAATTTGTTACTAATTAAGTTCTACTACGCTTCATTATATTCTATTTAATTAAGAACTCTTTATGTTCTCTTGTTAGTACGCTTGTGTATAGTGTGGGAAGCGATTTGTATTTACATTGAAGTCTTTATTAATAATAAAAAGTTGATGAAATTTTCTGAATTTCATCACATCTAAAAAGAACAATTAAACTGCAGTAGGAGTGTAAGGAATTTGTAAATGTGTGGCGTATTGGCATAGTGTAATGGCATTTTATGAATTATTTATATTTATATTATATATTTTTTATTACTGTATTATGTCAAAGTATAAATATCAGTGTGGATCTTTTTATCTATACAGAAATCAATAATAATTAGCTCTTGGGGTCAAAGTTTCTTCTCAATTTATTCAAGTAGCTCCTGTTCTTAATGCTTATAAGAGAATGAAATGATCATCAACACTATGAAATGATAAACAAAATTTTAGTCACGATTAATCGATAAATAAATAATTATTATTTTTAAACGATTAATCAATAAAATTCCAAAGTGACACTTCATTTGAGGTCATTTCATTACTAAGCTTAATATACATTTCAATATTCACCACAGAATAGTGCATTCCCTTATAAATCTTATAGTCCCACCACTCATATGTGCAATCATTTATGAACAGTTTGTGAAAAGTTATAAATTGAACTGATAAAATATGTTTGATTCGTGACATTTAATGAATTAGAGTTTTTTTCGTAGTAATCACAAAATAGTAATAATTATATATGTTTGATAGCCAATAATAATAATAAAAATTGTAAAAAATTCTGTAATTACACTTTTCTTCTCTTTTACAATGCAACTTAAATACTTTGTTAAAAATATTTAACAACGAATAATAATCATGATGTTAATCTTCTTACTTAATGATAATCATTATCATTATTATTGAATCATTCACTTCACTTACTTGATTTACCAATAATAACATTTATCAATATAATATACCGTTAGTAAAAAAGTAGTATGGATGAATGGATGGGAAGTGAAGAAGAAGATGACAAAGAAAGAGATTTGAAAAAGAGGAATGCAAACAGATGATGTGATTTGAATATTAAAAAGGTTTAAATATTTTCAAAAAGTGCCAACAACAACGTGTGTCCTAATTATTTAAATGTGAAGATGAATTTCTATCTCAATGGAAAGTGTTATTCTTTTTTATCAAAAGGATCTTTGAATTGTTTTTGTAGAATATAATTATTTTGATAATAATAGTGTTGGTATTTAATATTATTCTGAATGTATAAGACAATGGACGAAAGGGGTTGACAAGTTGACACTTTTTGTTTCTTGTCATCAAGCCATTCATTTTAAAAGTATTGGATCAGTTCCTAACTTATTTTCATATTATTTTGGTCTTCCGTTATAATAAATTCCGTTGGAATTAAGAATTAAAATTTGTTAATTGGTATTTTATAATAATTTGAGAGTAAGTTTAAATTCAAATGTCCAATAACAATATTATAAGAAAAGTTCTGCAAAATCCTCCCAGCCTTTCTAATAAATATCTAAACTTTCAAATAGCATTTTCTCAAGGGAAAACCCAATTTAAAAAAAATCAGTTGCATTGAGTTTGGATTAATTCAAAATCTTATCAAAAACCCATACCATTCAATCCTATAATATTCGTAAAACAATTAAGAAGTAATAATACTTTGCGGATTATCAAATATTTCTTTTTCAATTCCCTCACATGCAATTATACAAAACGTATAATATTCCTTGATACGATTATCCCTCAAAAACGCTAAACTTTTTAAAAACTCATTCATTTATTAATTCATTGAAAACATATAATGAAGTGTGATGTTAATTATATTCACATGTATTAACTCTTCACAAAACCATACAACTAAATACAAAAGGGAAACAGGTGGTTGATGATGGTGGTCTCCTCTGTCGTAGTAGCACCACCAAAATGTATTATTGCAATTTATCTTAAGAGAGAGATGCGTCTTTATAAAGACAACCTATTGGGTTGCCTATTTAAAAAAGAATAATATTATTTTAGTTAAAGATTCCTCTCAGCCAAATCATTAACTTTCCCTTGTCAATCTTTTACAAGATCTCATTTGCATTTAAGAGAACTGCCACTACCGACACTCTGTATCGTCATCACTTTATTATCATCTCAGCTTTATTAACATGTATTTGCACATGTATTCAATCACATGTAAGAGGAGAGTCAAAAGGAATTCTTTTATTTGATTGAAAGAGATTCAAATCTTTTTTTATTCTTCATTCAATTCTTTCTATTTTATTATCATTTATCATTTTACTTTTACAGTTAGTTATTCCAGTGTACTATTGTGCTGGTAGTGGAGGCTTATTCTTGAGTAAGAAATGAAGATTCCCTACTATATACTTGCACACAC
>JAQGAA010002677.1:0-12200 GCA_034696425.1 Isotoma viridis | reverse complement strand
ATTGGTATATTTTGATTATACGATGTTAGCGAGAAAGAATAATAATAAACATTTAAATTTACTCCAAGTATAGTATAGATGTAATATTATTAGGCTTTGGACAGGTTACATAATCTAAAAAAAGTATATTTTGCATGGTATGGAATGACATGACATAAAATTCAAGACTTAGATCAAGTACTTACGATGTACACATTTCTGAAAGATATTAAAGACCTTTGAAAATGCAGTACAGGCAAGCAATATGATTTTCATTTTTGGATATAGTTTTACCTGGAAAAAGATTAATTAAATTTATATAAAATAAGAATTTCAAACTTCTTTTGGGTAGAACATTTACTGTAAGATGCTATCGTATATTATTATCCAGTCGTAGTCATTGCATATCGCGCATTATTCCATGAATACAGAGAAGTGCCCTGTTTTGTAATAATGCTGTTATGCAACCGTTGCATAACCATCAAAATAAGTATATTTTATGCGTCTACTCTCTTAAGTAACCACACAACGGTTCCATAAGAGTTATATGTTATATTAGATCGGTCTACTAAACTAGACTACACTGGAATCTTCAGAAACACGGGATTTATCTATTTGCATTGCATTTACTTTACTTTAGTACATATATCTCTGAGTATATCTCTGAGTTACTGACTAACGAACTGGTGGTGCCTGGTAGTTGCACTTTAGGCTTAACCTATGTGATGTGACGTGACCATGACTACACGTTAGACACAGAGATGTAAAAGGATTTTACAATTTACATAACCGAGTAGCTTATACACAGCAGGCAGAAATGAAAAAGATATAAGTACAGGATGTGGATTTGCAGTTGGAAAGTTGGAATTGGAACACAGGAATTACATGATGGGTTATATTATATTCGTTCGTAGTATAAAATGTTATGTAAGGTTAAAATTCCATTGTGATATAATATTATGTGACTCATCTACATGGAAGGATATTAAATTCAGCATTTTTCTTATACAGATTTCCTAAAAGTTATTGTAATACAATCTTATAAAAATAACTTTGTTTGATTTCCGATCCTAACAATACTGTCAAATTTATTACTGAACTCTTAAGAGTTCAAACCAGATAAGAAGTTGGGTTTACTAATAAAAAATCATAACTCCGAATTTATATATTATGATTGATGGGACTTCCATGAATAAAAAATAAATCCATTTATTTTTATGAAATATGAATTACAGGACAAAAAATATCACATTTCGTGGTTGTTGCCTTCGTAAACTAGTAGTTTTGTATAAGGAGATGTCTAAAAAAAATTCCCTACCTCAATAAATACAAATGAAATATGATCTTCTTTATTCAGATCGCGACTTACATATACGAAACGATAAAACCTTAAAGTGTCAAATCAAATACAATGTCATATCATGAGCATCATGATCAGTAATAACAAAAGTTTAATTTTCTTTAGCAAAAAAAGTCCCCGACAATGAGATCATCTTCTTTGTAAAACAGCTGGTAGTCTGAACTGGAATTAGTAAAAAATAAATGCTTGATCTTTTTTTGCTTTCATAACATCGAGTTTTTATGCGATGTTTACGTCTTATAACTTTGTATAGTGTGTGAGTAAATAAACGTTCTGAACTTTGAAATAGCTCGCCAGGAAGTCCATTCATTAAGCTTGTAATGCAAAGAACAGTTGTCCGACAACCTCAACAATCAGCTCAATGTTGTCAGTGCAATCATACTTCGAATTCCGACAATGACCTCAAGGACCTAAGCGTCAATTTGTCGCTAATAAATACATCCTTTGCATTCTCACTTTTGTAAAGTGAACAAATTCATTCATTACTTTTAATTTTACTGTTAAGAGCCATTACTCTGAACTGGACCTACTTTTAAAAATTTCAAGAGGAACATATTTTTGTAGCCAGTTACCAATTCATTATTCCAAAACCACTAAAATCAAAAAATAAATGGAAATCATGCAAATAATTAGCTTTAAAAAATTAGTCCTTAGTCATTACTATCCCATTTCCCGTATAAAGAATACCGACCGAGATTTCAGCCCCGTCTCCCTAAATCAAACATTTAAATATCTTTGAAAGGCCCGTGTTCTAAGCCTTTGATAAGCCTTAAATCGTACGGAGGGGGAGGTAGGCGAGCTATCCCATAGGGTTTTGCATAATGGGGAATTCTCTCAAGGTACATGTACATAACAGCGTAACACATAACACGTGAGAGCAATGCAATGGGAATGGCAATATTGGCAAAGAGGTTCCATCAAAGATCCCAATAGTGTTTGGTCGGCTGATTGGCTTCATTCTGGATTCAATTTCATGGCTATTACGATATGAGTAGTAATGAATGACTGCCGACGCAAACGGTTGTCAAAAAAGCATTCTAATTTTCTCTCATGAATTTCCATGTCAAATCAAATATTAATATCTCATTAAAATGTCCGCAATTATTTTGATCACGATAACAGCGGCCAATGCCTGGTTTAGTAATGAACTGTCATTCACTTTTTTGTAATCCCCTTTGTAATAATATACCTTTTTTATTACATGTTTGTTAAATGTTCCCTTCAGTTGTTATGTTGTTTCAAGTTAGGAGTATTTGCATATTTTGCATGAAAACAAATTATTAACGGAGTCAGGTCTGGCACTGCGCGTCAGTATGATGTGTTTTTATAAAGAACGAATTCGGTAAACCAAGTGCATTTGTTTCATGAAAAAATATTGTTACTTATCAAGGATATGAAGATATTCGACAAAGCTTAATAAATTGTTACTTATTTTATCCGTATTAATTTTTTTAATTGAAAACATCTCAAGGTCTAATGGGGGTATCATATAATATGTTTATTAGGTTTTATAGGTAGTGGAAATTGTATCAGAAACAAAAGTATTAATTTGATTGTTGGGTAAATTGTCATGTATTTTTATAAGTATCTTACGGTAACATAGAAAAATAACAATGGATGTTTCGTATCTTTAGTTTAATTAGGCTTAACGTTTGTCATGAGAACTTATCACACAATGCTATAGGACGACACGCATATTAAAGAAATAAAAGAAATTATAGCAACAAAAAGAAGGAGACCTAATATTTAAAAAAATTACTTTAACCATAATTAATAAATTTAAATAGAGGTTTTTTTAGAAATTTCAATTTCTTTTTTTGAAATAAATGGAAACGGTTAATCACCTTTCGTAAAATTAAAACTTTAAAGCTATGCTTGTAAAAAGTTCAAAGTTCATTATTTGTTTCTTTATGTACATTGCATTAACCGAAAAAGGACTATAGTGTATAAACGATTTATTTGGACGGAGTTAAAAATGATGAGCTACATACAATTGTATTGAGAACTTTCTTCATATTGATTATTTTTCATATTTAAACATTCTTAACTTTTTGAATATATCGATTTCAACATAATTTCGACACATATTCACATCCATTAATATTAATTCATATTCCTACTTGAAATTGCTCTAAAGTCTCGGTTTATGTAAACTATTTAAACACATGGAGAAACATTCGTGAGTGATTTCTTCGGGTGCTTTCACTCCCTTCAGTATACACAAGACCCATATATATTCACATCGCTTTACACAAAATGCCACCACCGGCACCACCCACACCATGTATTCATTTTCACATTCTAGCTTGTAGTAAATGTGAATCAGTTTTTAATAAAAATTCATATTATGTCCATTACTCCCTATGTCCCTATTACTGTCAAATGCCCTTCAATATGCCCTATCCAAAAAGACCATCTCATCCCTGGCAACTATCTAACCTTTAAGCAAACGGAGAAAGTGATAAATTATTATAACTGTTTGGCTTTCATAATCCCCATTTTATATTTCAACACAACAACAAAAAGCCACTTATAACTTTATACAAAATATCAAATAAACTCGAACCATGTTGCATATCATAAACTAACTCAATAAACAACTCTAGATTAAATAAATACCCTTAAGATCCTTCCTACAGGGATCATCATCATGACATTGATGGCATCATCATTACCAACATCATCATCACTACTACTTATACCAAACGAAATCCCACTCCATAAAGACTTATTTCGAAATCAAGCTTACATATTTAATACCAAATAATGCCATACCTTAGTATTAATTCTAATATCATGTGGGCAGGAGAATATAACCAAGTGGGTGTTATAGATAAGTACCTACCTAATCTAGCAATAATAATAATATAGTATTTAACCGTCATCATAATATCAGGTAGTCACACGTGTATAACAATATTATCATATTATTCTCATTCTTAGCAATTATATATTACACTAAAAAAAGAGTTTTCAGGTCAGGTCTCCGGTCTAACTCTAACATTCTGAGAAATAGTAATAATAAAGTAACCATCATCAGAGAGTTCTGTTTTGTACTGGATCAATAGCCTCTTATAAAACAAGCCTGGGAAAGCCGTGCTGGCACCTCCTTTTCAAGTTCGACTTTACGTAATGCCACATCATAGCACAATATACATATACCCATCATCCCACAGCACACAGTAAAGTAAACCATATTCTCTGAGCAATTCTTATTGCTAAAAAACTACTATGGCATTCAATTCCTAAGAGTATATTTATCTACACACACACACACATACATACATAATCATCATATGTAACAAATATAGGCATACATGATATAAGTCTGTCTAAAAAACTGCCTCAACTTTTACATCCCAAAGCATCCAATAGTTCCACTAACTATAAGGGAAAGGGAAATAGCATTAAAATAGAGGAACACTTTAGAATATCTTTTTTAGTAAAAAGACTCATAGTAGTAGTAGTAGTGGTACATGTTATCATCATCACTAATACTACAAACTCACTGTGTACCTATAAATGAGTATAATGATGATGATATTATGATGATGATGATATGATAGTAGTAGTAGTAGTAGCAGTGGTGGTTTTATATAAGGAACTTACGTAAAGTAACTATTTCGCATGAAGAGAAGAGACTTGCTGCTTATTTTCGTCTATCTCATAAGTTCCAAAAGGCTTATAGTTTTTTAAGCTTTTACTTTTTACCATCATCACCATCATCATGTAAGTTTTGGGAACATGGGCAACTTTATATATTATTATGACTGCCCTGTGTGTTAGGACTTAAGACTAAGGACCTATGCCTTTGTGTATTATACATACCATATAAAACATTTTTGGTGCCTTGCACACTACCAACATCACAAAAGTGTATTGGTTTATATGATGTGTAGTCAAACCGAAGGTTGATTAATCACGTTGTGTTCATAATATACTCTCTTGGTTTATTGAATTGAATGGACATTCACTACTACTACTATCATCTCATCAAACCAAGTATAACAAAATATTCCATGAAATATCACTATTATTATTATTACATTACTATATATCATCATAATTAGTACTGTGTGATGCGGTAGTAGTAGTGGTAGTGGTGGTTTCCTTAATATTATTAACTAACTTCACCTACAACTCCACAGACAAGGCTAGGGCATTTTATTCATAAACATATAACATCATTAAACTCCAAATCACTTCGAAAACATTAAAAACTTACTTGATTCACTTTACTCACTACTACTACGGGTTGTTATTAACAGCAGTTCAGTGGTGGTGGTGTTGCATAAATACTATGCATGATAGTTAGGGCTATAATATTATCATCATCAACTTAAATTCAATTTCTAACTTGTACTTACTCATATATTTTATAATGGTACTTACACAACATTGTTTGTGTCCAATAATAATTAAATACTAACTACAACTAACTATATGTACTTTTCAGTTAAAATGATAATCTCATCGTTATAATAATATTATATCCAGTTAAATAATCTAAATAGAAAATACTTTATTAATTATTTCATTGAATGTCCTTTGGTTTTATACAACAACCTCGTATTTCACATCAATTATCACTGGATTCCATGCCCATCCATTGGGGTATCTGGTAATATTCATCGTAAACAACTTTTGGTTTGTTTAGAGTTTTAAAAAAACAATATATAATAAATAATACGTAGTAAACTTTTTTTTTATTAAAAAAGCTAAGCACGAACTCTATATTTTACATAACAAAATGTTATTTTTTTCAAGTTATCATCCATCATAGAACAATAATACCAACCTAAAAACATATTAATAACTATATAAAGAAGCTTAAAATATAATCAAGATCAAGAGACGAAAAATATCACATTTCTTATACCTTACAAATCTACATCATCATATCATTTTTACACATTAAAAGGAAACTGTTTTTGCTTATAATAAATATTTGCTATTATTCAAAATAAAAAGAGTTTAAGATGGAAAATAACAAAAAACAGGAGTCACAAACTAAACTTATTAAGTTGAGTGAGTTGGGTTATGCAATTTGTTTTTCTAAAAAGTTATTTCAAAGGAGTTTACACAGACTGAGGTTGGAGGTAGATCAACCCGTGTGTATTTGTATTTGTTGCGAATCGGGTTTGGAACTTTGAGGTTGAGGTGGTTCTTCATATATATTCGTCTTGTAACGTGTGTCCACAGTAGTTTCAAATAAGATTTGTTTTTTATAACTACATCAAGTAATATTATATTACTTTTAAAGGAATTAATAAAAGTGCAATTTTAAAACTTTATTTATTCAAGTTTAATCCCAATTTAGTGTTTGAAAGTTTGTTAAGTCTGTTTAATTAAATCATAATTCTGGAAAAATCAACAAGTTTCCAATAAAAAATACTTTTGACAGGTGGGACTTGGGACGACTTATTTTTAAATCTCATCTTTCAACTTTAAGTACTTACACTGTCATCGTTAACCGTGACTTGAGGACAAAAGTCATAAATTTACATTAAGTCAAATTGAATTTATCTGATAATTTCAAAGCTTTTCCTCTTTTGTCAAATAAATACAAAGTTTTAAACAATTTAGTTAATAGAAAAAATACAAGTAATTTAACTCTTGTGAAATACTTTTTTACATATTAGAAATAATTGATTTATTAATCATATAATTCTTATTCAATATTATTTCATATAATACATCCATGGAATTAAGAATAAATTAAGATTAAGATATCAACTATTCCACTTATTCAAAACGGACGGAAATAATTGAACCAAATAAATGTTCTAGTTATACGACTAATTACATTATTTAGTAATCACTCGGCCTCGGCTACTATACACGTAAAAACAATATCTATAATATTATATTAAAGTTTACCTGGTGCTGAAAATTGCACATTTTATAATATAATTTTGTTGTGATAACAAGCTATGCATTTGACAATCCATCCATCCAAGTATCTAATTTTCGAACGGAAATCATCTAATTGGAATTTTGAATCTTTCGCTACATCCAAAAGCAAAAGTAAGCATCATCATCGTCATCATCATCGTCGTCATCATTCAATAGACACAAATCAGTAAGTAAGACCATAATCGTTTTCTTATAACTTTTATAAAATATTCATGGTTTTCCGTGGGATAAAAAACGATTACTTACACCACTTACACGTCAGATACCTATGACAGATAGTCAGATTCTTTACTTCATGCTTATGTAAACTTTTCAAACATCATTTTATATAAGTTTAAATTATTCATGACTTTTTATATGCAGGCAGAAAAAATTGTTATACAAATCCTGGAAATAATCATCATCCTTTTATTTAGTAGTTATATATTTTGTTTTTAATTTCATACTTAACTACAAACTTATAATCTCTTGTTTCCTATTTAATTCCTTATTTTTTTCATTTTAAATGTAATTTTAAGCTTTTATGTCACCAGTAGTGTTATCAATCACGGGGACAGGATGCGTTTGGTTTTGTAAGAGCTCCGCAGATTAGATAAATATTTTTAATGCCTTGTGGACGAATAACCGACAGAAAATAATGTAAATTTTTAAGCTGGGTTGTATATTGTAGACACATCAGTTAAAGTCACATGATAACGCATAACATATTACATAGTTTACATTCATTCATCATCATCCAGGAGTTACGTAAAAATTTGCATACGTGATGATAAGTATTTATATAACATTTAACAACAACTAATTTTGGTTGTGTCACTCTTCTCACATGGATATTACATAAATAATTGTAAGGATACGTGCTGCTCATTTCATTAAGCTATCATTTCATAATTTAGTTATAATACTTCATACTTCATAACTTCATTCATTATTAAATTCGGTATATGTACCAATTGAACTTATTTTATTAAAAAGTGGAAACGTGACTGATGAGAAAGTAAAAGGCCGTGTGAAAAATTACAAGATTTGCTGTTGCATTATACATTTATTTTTTGATTACAAAATTGTCCAAACAGCATTTATATTCATGTGATGATCTATTGAAATTCCAGCAAATGCTGATAAAAGATTATTCTGGATAATTCTTATGAAAATTAAGCATAATTGTCTAGTATTTAGTATAAATTTAGGATATAGACTACAACTAGTGAGAAGTCTGAGATACTTGTTTATTATTTTTAGTAGATTCAATACAAATCCCAAAAAATGATACGATTTTATAAGAAGTGATTTGATTTTGTTATGTATGTAACTAATAATGTGAAAAGGAAGTAAGGAAGTTTAAAATTTCTTTTCTTCATTCAATTAACTTCTTTTCAATATTTTTTCGAATATTTGAATTCCAAAAATGATACTCTCTCGTGTATCCCTTCTTACAAAACTGTATGCTTCGAAATACTAGGGCCATGGATTACGAATCTTCCCATAAGGTTAGCAATGATTACCATATGGCCCTATTTTTTGACGCATACTATATGGCCTTAAGTATACCGAGTAATTGGATTTAGTTAGAATTATGTAACTAATGTTAACAGGAAGTAAAGAAGTTTAGAATTTCTTTCTTCATTCAATCAACTTCTTTTCAAAATTATTTCTTCGAATAAATGTTCGAATTCCCTAAAAGGTTCCTTCTCGTGTATCCCTTCTTTACAAAATTAGTCTTACTCTTACCAACTACCTATGATACCCACCCAGTAATATTTACTACTATATGTAATTTGTTATTTTATATTTTATTTAGTTACATAAAAAATCACAAAGGTTTATTCACACATAATTGAACTCCAAGGATTTAAAACCCATACATATGAAAATATCATCATAATAGTTTATTTTTCATTTTGAGAACTTACTTACATAACACTGAGTTGAGCTCATACATAACAAAAGAAATGATAAAAACCCACAATCAACCCTACTTTATCCGTGGGTGGAGTTCAGAATAAATAAGGTACTTTTGCTCGATTCCAAGGAAATAATTTTAGTATTCATATTTCATAACCATTTTTTTTGCTTTGTTCAAGACAATTTTGAAAATAGTGAACTCACTTACATAAAATATTGAAATTGATTGGGACATACAAAGTTAATAAATGTTTTAGTTAAATATTTTATTTTTAGGGGCATTATATAATATATTGAACATAAGCGCAGGCAGGGGTTGAGCTTAAAACTAGCTTATAATCACCATTATACCATCATCATCATCATCCAGAGTAGTCCAGGAGTAGACGAAGAGGTATTTATTATAAAAGCATGAATGACGTGTATGTATTTGTACTGAGAAAAGATATCAGTAAGCTAGCAAACACACGTTGTTATGATATAAAATAAAAGGGTTGAGGAAAGACGTTCTTCTGGGCATGAATGGTTCAAGTTCTTATATAAGTTTTCCTATTCAATATTTGAACACATTTGAAGTACTAGCTCCTGCTTTTGCTACAACTGCCTAGGTATTAATGGAACAGCACATACATTTTACACGAACATAACACACACTACAGCAAAACTATTCACGTAATACATAACGTCTCTTCTAAACTGAAACTTGTGTAACTATATAATCGTATCGTTTCGTTGGATGATAGAAAACTCTCCTCTACTACTACTACTAGAGCCATGTCATGATGTTAAATACTCTAACAACGACTGAGCACAAGTCATGTAATAAAGCGCTTCGGCTCTTCGTTTCATAACTCACACTAGCCAACTCTGGTCAATAACATTAGCTCAATTCTCGTACTGTTACTTAATAGTTTCCAAACTATCTGAAACCAACTCAGTCAGTATTTGGAGTAAGTAGTAGGATGTAGGAGTTGTTAGGTTTGAAACGTCTCTATATATTATCTCAGGAAATCATAACATTTGAAGACACTCTTCAGCCCATTACCCCTAATAACTGTTCTCTTGATAATCTCATCGGAATATCTTTAATGCTCATGATGGGTTGGCATTGACATTATTCTTCGCCAAGCATCGGATCTAGTAACTTTTGAACGTATGAAGAGTTCTTATTATTAGAGGCATCAAGATTTATTTTGTCTGCTACTACAGTCTTAGCTTTTAAACGTAATGAAGAGTTCTTAGTATTAGTTAGAATTGAAGCATTTTTGTCTCTTTGTCTTAAAATATTTGTTGAAGTGACTAAGCATGGATTCTCATTTGTTTTAGATTCCAGAATACAAGTGCAACTGTCGGTCTAACATCATTTTCAACATGAATGAACCCAGTGATACGGACAGGTTGGGGTTTCCAGATTGGAATTATCCTTCAAATCGTTCCTCAGACTTAAAGCCAACTCCAGTAGGGATTGCTTTTGAACAAGCAAGTAGCCCTTCAAAACTTCAAGGTCCTTCAATAAATAGTAATGGAGGATGTACTATGTTTCAAGATGCCCTGAGCTTCCTTATTCAACTTTACCATTCATTTGGGGGCAATGTTGGTTCCCATGAGTTGAGGAAACTTGTGGATATCTTCAGTTCTAAGATTGTTCAAACCTACACGATATCAGAGGCTGAGACCAAAGAGCCTTTGCTAAATATTGAGGAATTTTCATGTCCTGTCTGTTTTGGAAAAGTCTGTGAACCTCATACTATTCGTTGTGGGCACTCATATTGCAAAAAGTGTCTGCAAAAGGAGCCTATAGGAAGTCAGTGTAAACTGTGTAATCACAAATTAACTCTTTCAGATGTGAAACATACGAAGCCTAATGTGCTTCTAGTGTCTCTAGTTGAAAAACTTTGGCCGAATAATAATAAAACGGCTGCATTGAGAACTGAAGGAAATGAACTTTTTGAAAAGAAAATGCAAGAAGAAGCTATTTACAAATATGAAGAAGCCCTTTCACTGAGTAAGTAAATATCTTATTTATCAAAGACAATTCTCTGTGTATATGTGATATGGGACCTTGACATTAGTATAGTGTACGATTTGGCTCTATTATATTTTAATGGTTATGCAGATTGGGTCTATTTAAAAGGAGATAGATAGGGATAAGTAAGTGTGTTGAGTTTATGAGTTATCTATTTTCATGAGTATACATCAGACTTATTTAAATGTCTCAACTTTCATTATCATGCACTGATAATAATGATTACTGCAAGTGCAACTACTGCAGTATCAGGATTCAAGTTTAGGGACGTTATTATAACGAGATAGATAAACACGTGAACCAGATTATATTACTAATAATTTATATTGTTTATTCATTTCATTCATATTACAGGAGGAATAAGTAGTGTTGTTTAATTTTCTTTTTTTCTTGAGTATAGTAATTATGTAAACTCCAAAAGCTACTGGTTCAATTAATTTTTATTGATTTTATAAGCCTAGACAAAAATTATTATCAGTCAATAGGTCCCATCGTTTCGTCTAACAGAAAACGTGCAAGTAAAATTTAATTTGGTATTTAAAATGAGATATTTTCTCCTTTATTTGTAGCACCGAATGACCACTTGTCATTGTGTAATCGGTCATACATACTTCTAGCATTGGGAAAAAGTGAAGAAGCGCTCATGGATGCAGAAGCAGCTATAAAATTCTCCCCTTTGTGGTTGAAGGGATACTTTCGTAAAGCTGTCACACTAATATCCCTTGGCCGTTATGATGAGGCGTTTACCACATTAACACTATGCATCTACCTTAAAAAGTTAACAAAGACAGAGGGCGAGGCGGCTATGAATCTTGTTAAAAACGAAATGGTTAAAGTACTGCAAAAACTTTTTCAATCTAGTCCAAATTACGGACAAACATCGTTAAGGAGACATACTTTAGATCACTCTCTTTTCTCGCCGTATCCAAATCAAAAGAAACGGAAGCGAACTGATCGGAACTGGGGATGTAGTACATGGAGTGAGTCTGAATGCTATTCCAGTGGAGATGAAGG
>JAQGAA010002676.1:0-12202 GCA_034696425.1 Isotoma viridis | reverse complement strand
TTCTTGGAAAAGTCGTCTTTAAAATCCTACACCTACAAGCTTTAACTAAAAGCTTTCTCCACTTAATACAAACTCATAGAAATAAACAGCAGTACCTAATCCTCAAAAATCTGTATTACAAAACCACACAATTTAGTATAGCATGATCTTGACTACTTATCATTCTAGGATATCCCGCGGGACTTTTACTCACGAATTCATTCCATAGCCCTTGAAGTATTACCTGAGGTATTCAACTTATGCTGTAGGACTACTTAAGTTTTAGAAATATGTACCTAAGGCTAGTAAAATCACCAAAAAAAGAGAAAGTACTCCTGTCCCACCTATTGGATAGACACTCCTTTAGAAAAATACGCTTAGAAATGTCATCTCGCTTTCTCCAAGAAATCTCTTGATAATCCTTTTTCCATCCCATATTCTATCCGTTTCTCGTTGTTGTACTCTGATCCAATTTCTCCCTGTGGTATCTATACCAAACACTACACACACACACCAGAGGAGATCCACAATTCAACACACTTTCTAAGCATAGCAGCACCCCAGCAACTAACAAAAATAAGCAACACATGCCATCATCATGCATTTCATCCCAGACTGACTCGTAGTGTAAATGCTATACAAAGCCCACACAACCATAGCAATACCACGAATAGGTTTGGGAAGATGAGTCTACATAAATATTATTTTGCTCAGTACACAACAAAACAACGTATTTGGTTCCTTCTTTCACTTTTTACTTACATATTATTGGAGAAAGTCTTGTGCAACTATTACTTACTACAACGTTAAGGTAATAGGTATATAGGTCGTATCCTATTGTCCCATCATATCAAATCCAATCCACTTCCAATCCCAGCAGAATCTCTTTTCATCCAGGCAGACATAAAATATGAAATATTTTATGCAAACTTCTCCCTTGAGTGTGGTATATGCATCGTATGGCATTGTTACTCAGTAGTCGGTTTCCAAACCCGTATGTGTGTGTATTTTCCATACTCTTCCAGACATCTTACAAAAATCGTCTTTTTACACTTGTATCTGTCTTATCCTACTTGTAACTGGTCTTATATATACATATCCTATTTTTACTATCAAATACCAATGAGTAAATGGACTACGGTGTATATTTTTATAAAAAAATAAATACTCACAAGACACCACCACCATCATGATCATATACACGAAAAGAAGAAACCAAGCCTTTTCCCAGTTTTTATTTTTTTTGTAAACAAAATGCCCACTGTTGAAATGAACAGATAGTACTTAAGATGATGGAGATCATCTCTCTTTCTCTGACTGGAAAAGAATTCCAAGAGTGTGTTATGTACAATATTATTATCCTTGGTTCATGCATACTGTATTAGAGCTATAGATATATAAAATCTTCTGACTTTGTTGGTTGATGTAAAGGCTGTGTTGAGTGTTGATTCCAAATCCACAATCCTGACCCAGATTCATACCACTACTGCTTCATCCAACTATTGAATTGACTATGTATATTTATATATACAAGAGTACCTATGATAATCCTTAGAATAATAAATGCAAAGCACAAATTCAAGTAGGACTCGATAAGATACTATTTTCCTATTATTTGTGATTTCATTTCAAGTGATCGTATTCATGTATACACATTTGATTTACAAAATGGAATTTTTATAATGGAATCTTCTACAATGTTTTTCTAGATGATGTTGTGAGATAGGAAATCAAATATTTTTGTGACGGCGTACTTTATATTTTTCTTTAATTTACTGGATTTTTTCACAGAAAGTAAAAATAAAGAGAAGAGTTAATTTTGTTAAGTATGTAACGGATATGGAATAGAGAAATGCAATTTTTGTGTAAAAATAATATATCTATGAGCACCACCTTTGTTACCCTATGTAATCTCAAATATTAAGTTGCTGCAAAAAAAATCTTTACAAAAACTTTTACTTTCTCTCTAACTCCATACGATTGAACTCATTCTACCAAGTGTATTTGTTTGAATTAAAATTTTCCATCATAACTTGAGAAATGGCAAACCAGCCACCTAGTGTAGTATTCTCTTTTTTTCTTGAGGCTACCCATAAGGCTCAAATTGGGTGGTTAGTACATGTAGAAAGCAGTAGGTATTGGACTTGTAGGAAAATTATACGTTTATAGAAAAGGACTAGAATAACAAGGAAGTTTTAGCACTACGATATCTCATAATAAGCAGGTAACAGATGGGCCATGCCAATTCCATTGCTACAATCTGAAACTAGTATTACTCACGACTGATACTAGAAGGAAGACTACCCATGCCATGCCGGGAGCACAAGTTGAAGTTTGTCAGTCGCCTTTTATGATAATTTTGGAGATCTAGTTTGAAATTTTAGATTCCCTAGTCGTACCAATTCTTATGCCAGACTGGTTGATTTTCCTGATGATCATGGTGGTTGCCGGAGATGAGATAGATATGTATATATGTGTATATATAGCATATAGTAAGTGACGAGTGAAAGCTTTGATTTGTGTATTTGGTCTCTTTCTCTAGTAAGCAGTTATATATACAACGGGTAGTAGAGAAATGCAATTGTGGAATAGAAGGAGTGTATCTTGATCTAGCATAATGCATGCGGGTAATGCAGGGTTCTTTGGTAACGTGGTGGTAGAAGAAGTACCACTGGTTGGTGGTGGTGGTGGTAGTGACTGATGCCACTTTCAATTCTTGTAATAAGAGGTGTGAAAATCCGAATGTAGGGAAATTTCAACTGGCATTTTGTGTCTTTTTGAGATTCACTCCGACTTTGAGAAGAGGAAGAGAAAAGCCCTTGTTTTCCAAAACGTCCTAGACACTTCTATTATGTTCTTTAGTCTGTAGAGACAGAGCTGAATGTATGCAGCTCAATAGAGTAAAATAGGGCGAGTCAGTAAGAGTTATATATTTGTGAACACCAGCATTGCATTCCATTGTATTCTTCTGACATAAATGTTATATACATTCTTAACCCATAGTTTCACAATGCTTTTACTATTTTATTATTCTGGATGCGTTTCTCTCAAATGGTTTGAATGGAGAATGCCATCTCATCTCGTCCGTCTCTCAAGATGAGGATGAGAATGAGAAAAACGAGACCAAGACCAAGTGCTTTCTCCCTCTGTTCTTATGCACTCATCCTAACTACTAACTCTGAATCAGACTGACGAAGGGCTTTTCCTAAATAGGAAGATTGTCTTTATGTCACATACATAGAGAGAGTATTATTATTATTAGTACTATTATGTCCATGTGATCGATGCCTCTTTAGATCTTTTCACACAAAAGTGAAATGCGTTTTGTAGAAAGAAGCATGCCAGGTTCTTGGAATGTCTTGGAATCATGCTCTTACATGTGATTTTTCACTCAGGTGGGAAAAAAACACGGGTGCACAGGTTGATGTTAAAGGTTACAAGTTGTGAGTTATATACTAGGATTTGTATTTTATTACCTTGTTGCACGAAGCCTGAAAGCATTGGTCCTTATTGATGTTGGCAGTATGAAGGCGTTTTGTAGTACTGGTTATGGCTTCTTACTAGTTAGTGCTAGAATTTTGTAACTTAATTTATCAAGATATATATGCCTTGTTGCTAATTGGCATATTGGGTTACAATAAAAGGGGTTTTACTGTACTATTATGTCGCAGAGATCTGTTGATTGAGAATATTATGCATTTAGGACAAAACTAATGAAACGCAATCATAGGTAAGCGTTTTGAGTAATTCGAAAATTGACCTCAAATGTGATACGTCAAATAATATAACCAATTTCTAGGCGTATATTCCAATATAAGGGAAAGCTTGTTGAAAAATTAAAACTTTTAATGACTTTTTCTGCATATTTGATCAATAAATTTGCATAGTTTTAATGTAAATTTAAACTCTAGTAAAATTACCATTTGCTCATAAAGTGAAAGTAAAAAAGTCAAGTAAAAATTACACCTGATAAAATTGTCCCCTTTTTGTAAAAATTACAGGTCCAGAACCAAAGCTGAAACCTGTGGTTGTCTTCATACACGGTGGAATGTTTGCCTGGGGCAGTGGGAACCTTTCGGATGGAACGGTCCTTGCAGCTTATTCTGATGTTATTTTCGTTACGATCAACTATCGCCTCAGTATTTTAGGTGATTGTTTTTCCCTTATATTATACTATAGGTGTTGGGAATAATGTCATAAGTAAGGTTCTAAGTTGTATCAAGAAATCTAAAAGTAGCCAGGAACTAGCAGAGACCAAAAGACATAAAATGATACAACCACACAAAGAAATGTAACAAACTGTCCATAGACTTTATAGATCCTAGAATCAATAGCATTAAGAAAGTCTTGTAAAGAGGGGACAAAGTATAAACTAATGGGGAAAATAACGGTTCAAACCTTAGTCGTAACTGTTTCAATATGCCATGTATTATACTTAATAGGTGTCTGTGTGTAGATGTGTCCTTTCAATATCGTATCTTATCATATTGTATTTGTTATCCTGTTTCATTTAAAAGTACAGTCGAATACTTTTATAAACCTGCAGTCATAAAATATAATGGAAAACATCAGATTCAAGCCTCCCAATTTTTAAAGGATTTTCCTTTTCCATTAAAAAATAAAAATATTAATAACCCAATTATTAATAGGGACAAATTCTAAAGAAATTACAAAAAAGGCATTGAAAGTTAATAAACGAAAATAACTATTTAGTACATCCTCTAAAATAACACACAGGTTTCCTAAATCTGAACGAGTCACCTACAACCAAGCCTCGAGTGGCTAACTATGGCCTTATGGACCAAATAGCCGCACTTCATTGGATCAAGGAGAATATCCGAAATTTCGGCGGAGATCCGGATAATATAACTCTAATGGGTTACGAAGCTGGAGCAGCTTGTATAAATTTCCTCATGTCTTCACCCACTGTAACTCCTGGTATGTGACTACTGACTATTACCAAGTGCATGGTGAAAGTACTCTGTATTATTATTACAAGAGAATTACATACAACATAGAAAGCAGAGAGAGTATCGAGTATCTATCCCTAAATCTAATATTATTACTATTGCTACTACGACAATATGTATCTACAATTCTCGGTATTAGTTTCCCACACATATAAGAATGTGTGCATGATATTATTATTACAAGCCGTTCTCCAATGTCTTTTTATATCTGTGTATAATATACAAGGATGGAGAAAGTTTTCGTATTTCCTAATAGACGAAAAAAGGGAAACAATGTAGAGGTTTTTTTTCTTGTGATTTTTTTTGTCTTCTCTTACCATGCCATTCTTTACTTACTTACTTACTTTATACTTTCTTTCCTATTAAGGGTTGGCATGTCTCTTGGAGCTTGTAATACGTACGAAACAAGGGAAATAGAATCCAAGTTAATTCTAGGATAACAATCTCATTTTTATTTTTATCGAAACTTCTCCAGGGCTATTCCATCGATCCATCCTTATCGCAGGCTCATCACACGCCCCATGGGCATTGATATCAGATCCATCCGTAGCGGCTTTTACAGTGGCTCAAGCTTTAAATTGCTCTTCCGGAGGAAATATTTCAAGTAGTTTTAACCATGTTGCATCTCCCGGTGGTGTTGGTGGAGGACTTGGACCTTTTGGACCGACCGCGGGTGAAACCACTTCTACAACCACAACGACTACTACTCCACCCTCAAGGGAGAGTCATCACTTAGGAATTTCTTCATCTTCACCTACAGTCGACCCTGTCATGGAATGTCTGAGGAGCAAACACTACTCTGAATTCACTAAATTTAGCCTACCCAAGTTCTCTGTAGACTTTGGTCCAAGTGTTGATGGGATTGTCATCAAACCTAATTTCAGGGTAGGTAGTAGTGCAATCCTTTCACTGGTTTCATTTTGTAGATACGATGAAAGTAGACAAGCGTGTCTAAATATAAGTGTGTCGAGGAGCTATAGGCTATAGCGTGGGTAAATAGTGGTGTGTGCGTTCTTATCTTGATAGCTTTTGGTAATTGGATGTCCATTCTTGGGTTACATTTATCTTGCGAATGACACTTGAATCTCTTTTCAATCTCAAGACCAAGGTGTAGTAATAATGCATGACATGATGATGACGATGATGATGATGATTCAGTTGATTCTTTTTGAAGGATGAGTCAGGTCGATCAACTTTTTATCTCTTTTTCTATGAAATGCCTGTGGCTTATCTTTTTAACGTATAGAATGCCTTGAAGTACTACTTAGAAATGTAAAAGTCCCATAGAAATTTGCCTACAGGGCATAATATTCCACTATATTAATAATATAACGCATAAGTTAGGTTGTTTGTAATGTAATAGCTGTTGTTGATGGGTATTATTTGACATTTGACATTTTATCACATCTTTCAGTCGAGCTTACCTTCACAAATGGGGAAAAGAGAGATAAATAAGAAATACGATCTACTTTTTGGCCTTTCATCACTGGAGAGACTGACTGAATTCAGTGAGGTAGGTTTTTTTTCATCACTTCCACTTTTATAGATACCTAACCAAGGATCAATATCCTATTCGTCATATAATGCAAACTCGTAATTTTGTTTTATGACAAAACTTTCTCTCAGCCTCGACATGTTGATCGTGTTCGTATCCTTGTAATATAGTAATAGATTGAACGTATGTATGTGGTTAGATCGACCTAGAATTTGGATTTGAGTCCGTACGTCGAGACGCCATTTTACGAACACTTGTTCGAAACTCGTACCGTTATCATCGGAATGAAATCCTAGCAACTATAACAAACGAGTACATTGACTGGGAAAAGTAAGTTCGAATTACATAGTAATTTTTTATCGTTAGAGCAGAGGAACACTTAAAAAAGTTTGAAAATTGACTATGTATTTTTATTATACTATTACTATTGCTACTGTAGATCTGTTCAGCATCCGATAAGTACTCGAGATTTGGCAGTCAACGCTGTCACAGACTGTCTCAGCCTTGCACCAGTCGTTGCTGTTTCTGACTCGTCTCAGATAAAAAAGTCCTACTTTTATATCTTTGAACATTCGACAAGAGACGGTCTTTATAATTATCAGGTAAACATCTATAAGGAAGAAATATAATGTTTCATTAGGACCTTCCAAAACTAGACAAAACGTCAAGAAACTGCCTTGAACTAGTTATTAAAATTCTTGTCCTAGCCTTCAAGAGATTTTCTAGGCGGTTTGATTTTGATTGTATTTGATTTTTTCCCCAAATTGAGAAGAAAGTCAAGACAACAATATGCATTTGGTACACCTTAGAAGAGTATCATTTCCAGATCTGAAATTGATCTCCAGTGTTTGAAATTTTTTAGAGACCTGGAGCAGGTGGAGGCGAAGAGTTGAATTACATGTTTGGATATCCACTAGTTGAAGCAGCAACTGGTCATGTTCTTCCATTTATTCCTGCCCCATTACCTTCCAACTACTCAAAAGGGGAAATTGCCTTATCAGAGCTTTGGATGAGTTTTGTATCAAATTTTGCCCACTCCGGGTAAATAATTTACATGATAATGCCATTAGCTTAAACTGTAAACTCTTGCCTCTTCCACTTTTTTTGTAATCTCTTGTCTACCAGTATCCCAGTACTACTAGGGAGGAGTAGCAAAGTAACAATACATTTTGTACGAGTATTTGTTTGCCTGAAGAATTCTTGTGAAAGCTTTTCAAAGTGTAGTATTAAGTTAAACATGAATCGCATTGCATGGCTGATGATCCCAATCGCGATGCGATGATGGTGTTTGGTACTAGTGATACTGCTGGTAGTAAGTACAGAAGCAATGTAATAATATAATGATACAACTATGCATGTAGGAACCCCAACGGCCCTATAAAAATTGACTCCATCTCATCATGGCCTGTTTCAAAGGAACGGAATCGATATAAAAACACAGCTTGGGAGCCTTACGACCGACTTCATCAAAAATATTTGGAAATTGGGGCGAATAAAATACGAACGAGGAGTCATTACCGAGCTCATCAGATGGCTATTTGGTTAAGGTAAGTTAAGTTCATATTACCTCTATAGCTTATATAAGTGGGTAGTTATAAAAACAATGATAACTAACTTTCTTCTTTTTCAATGTGTGTATACTCCTTCATACAGATATTTTAACTTGTGTAGTATCAAATATCAGTAGTAGCCTTTTAGCTTCAGGGCTATCTAATCCTCCATTTCATATAATAGAGAGAGGATAGTAAAATTTAAATGTTACGACATTACTTACAGATTGGTACCGGAGTTGCAACGGAGTGGAGCTCAGATGGCTTCAACCTTCCATAATAGAATGAGAGGCGGAAATGACCCGACACTTTATACTGGAAGGTTAGTGGATATTTACAACCAAAGAAATAAAATAGACACCATGGAGTTTGCTTTCTACTCTGTTTTATCAACCTAAAGTATTGTATTCTAATTCTAAAGCATGGAAAGTAGGTAGTCGAGTCGAGTCATCAATAGTTTGTTCATTTGCTTCCTTTATAGGGCTTTTTTTGATACCAGGGGAAAGTTTCAGGAAGTTCTTATTAATGATTTCGCTAGTTTAAATTAAGAAATATTGTTTATCTATTTTGTACATCGTTAAACTTACCAAGATTTGACATCTAAATATTATTGTTGATTTTTTCTTTGATGATTTATAAAAATTGGCATAAGAATGAAACAATATACATCTGATGAAGTTCCCTTGTAACTTTCCCCGATAACTTTCACCCATATCTATCTCGTAACATGACTTGAAGTGTTCTATACATAGAATAATATCAATTTCGCCATGGTCAAGTGGCTCATTCATCCATAAAATGAAATTAGCTGGTGGCTAAACTCATGAATTACATTAACATAAATAAATTTTAGGTTGAAACAACCCGAGGAAGAGATCGAAGAGACACCAGAGTTGACAGGAGGCTCACCACTCAACTCTGCCCAACTTTACGATCTTCTTCTTGGTTATGGATATGGACTCTTGGGATATGGAAATAGTGGTACTGGAACAGGAGGGGATGGTCAATCACTACCAGAATTGGTTGAGACATCTTATGACACCCAAGAAGGCCCAGGGGTTGTTGGTGCTTCTGGTGGAGATAATGAGATCACGAACAAAAGCCCTACACTTACAATGACCACGTGCTATTCCCCTGTCTCTTCTTCTGTCCAAGAGTCCTCTATCAAAGGCAGCAGTGCTGGTGGAAGTAACACTGGAAGAACTTTCACAGCAACCGGAACTACCAGTCTTAATGAAACTTCCTCTTCATCCTCATTCTTTGACTCTACTCATTTTCCTCCTTACTCCATCATCCTTGCCATCACTATTGCAGTTGGTATGTGTGCTTTGCTGTCTAGACAAAGTTAACTCTTTCCCATGGAAAATACTAAAAAAATAGATTCTTCACTAGTTTTGCTAAGAGCCTGCTCTTTTTCTTTCCCTCATCTTAAGTAAGATTAACTCGTCAATTTTATCACTCAGAGCGGAAAATAATTAAAGTAAACAATAATCACTTCTAAGAACAGAGTAACCCCATGTCAACTACTATATACTCGTTTATGATAGAAAATATGATGCATCTGCCAACATAACAAAGCCAGCGGCCAGGGTTGTTCCTAAAGTAGGCTTATTAGAGTTAAACTGCATGAAAATCTCATGTACAACGTTGCCTTTCTAGTAACTAGTGTTTTGGACGGGTTTGATACAATTTACACATTTGTCAAGTGCATTATCTCATTTATATCTAGGGTGTATGTCTTAGAGAGATTATAATTTACTTTGCCAATTTAGCACAATACCGAAAGATAAATTCAAACTCAAAAATTTTATTCGGTAAACATATTCGCTACAATATGAATCAATGAATCACGAAAGCTGGATTAAACCCTTAAATCTCTCGGTTCCATACTTCTTTGTTTCGTATATGCACATAAATCAATTATAATTACCTACTAACAAGAATACTCTTAAGCATAATGATGTTTTAACCTACTTCGTAATAAGTTTATAGCTGCAGTTTAATTTCATTATTATTTTGTTTCATCTGATTTGCAGGCTGTTCTCTTCTAATACTCAACATCTCAATATTTGCTCTAGTCTACTTTCAAAGATATAGAAAACGAGCTAAGGCGATGAAAGCCCAGCGTCAGGCTGGTGGTCATCCTCACGATTCCGAACAACAGCTTACATCTTCTAATAAATACAGTGAACCACCAGAACTATTGAAATCAAATAGAACCACAGCCAGTTCATTCCTCCACAATTCCCACTCGCAAGGCCAGTTGCAAGCGGAACTAGAAGCTTTGGAATTGACTGTGAAGCAACATCAGCAAGAATTACTAGGAGAGAAAGCTCTTCTCGGACGAGAAAGTTTAACCGGTGGTGGTAGCAGTACTACTGGCAGTTGTAGTGGAAGTGGGACTGACTCTGTCCGTCAATCAGGATTCCCAAAGCAACAACAGCAATTACCGCATTCTTACTCAACTCAGAATCTTCCAAGAGACTATTATCGAGTGGAAAACCCGGTTGAGTCTAGTCAACGAGGTATTGTGCTATCACCAGGGGGAGAAAATCCAGGCAGTAGTAACAATAAAAACATTTCATCTCAAATGCTCGCTGTGGCTACATTGCCGAGATGTAATGGTACTTTGGGTGGTGTTGGTAGTGTTCTGGGTACTGGTGGTGGTGGAAGCTTTTCTTCTTTTATGACTTCGAATAATAAGCCAAATCCTCCACCAAGATCTGTTACCAATTTCTCGACCCTTCCACATCCCCATCATCGTCAAGGGTTTCATGGCTCGTTGAGGCGAGACAAGAGGATTGATTATGGTGATAATAGTGATTCTAATAATGAAACTGATGAGCTCAAAGTTTGAGATTTCTTCTTGTTATGGTGCGAATTATTATTATATTATATATACATATAATATATTACAAACAGTATAGTACAGTCAACAACAGTGTTACGAAAGTTATCATGTTTTTTCTATAAAAATATTTCAAATCAAAAATCACAAATTTAATATTGTGATTTAATGTAATACATTAGCTGTTTATGAACTTTTCTGAATGTGTTTTAAAAACTTTACAATAATATTATTAATAAGATGCATATGTATTTTTATCTGTAACTGATTATCTTTTGTTTATTAATAAATCGATAATTACTTATCATGAAGTTGAATACCTTGATTAATAATTTTCAAAATTACTCCGATATTAAGAAGATGATGTAATCATGTAATGCCATTCATGTTTTATTATTAAAAAAAAATTCTATGATTCTTCATTCATGAATGTTGATTCGTAACAAAGGACCAATGGTAGAAATGTGTATTGTTACAGAAATAAACATTTGTTACCGATGGTGGCATGCTTTGTTAATGATTAAATATTATTGATATTTTAGTGCATTTGCATTAGAAGTTTTCATTTACTCTTGAAGGTTACGGATTAAGAAGCGAGGAATGTGCAATTCAATGTCCATAATTCTTTAAATTTTTGCCGGCCGGGGTTCGGGTTGCATTCAACTAACGTAAGTTTGCATCATTAACTTTAATGAGTACAAAGTATCATTTGTCTACGTAACATCGTTGATACGTGTGAGTAATTCTCTGTAATCATTATCATTAAATTTAACTGCTTGCTTTCACGGTAATAGTTCAAAATATTTGCTTAAGAGTTTAATTTAAGTTTACACATTGATTTGAATAGTTTTGAAATTTCGCTTCTTATTTTTAAAAATCATTCCATTTCAAAGCTTTATTTAGAATCTAATAAATAAGACAGAATCATTAAGGCTTTATTGTGGTCCTTTGTTTGTAATTGATTTGCAATATTTTATAGTTCGCAGTCTGGAAAAATACGCAGACAACTTAACTGCTAATGTTAAAATGACCTTGCAAGAAGGATACTGCTCAAATAAATGAGTTCAAAAACTTCATTTGCATGTTAACTGAACTCATAACAAGCTTCTGATTATTAACATACAAATTGAATGAATTTAATCAAACCGTATAGGATTTGAAAACGAATGGCTCGGGTTATAGCAGAAGGATAGAAACGGGAACAGAAATTTATTCATTCTATCAATGAATAAATGTTTCCTCATTCATTAAAATTCAATCTACAAACTTACTCTTAAATAGTAAATGAATTTAATCAAACCGTATAGGATTTGAAAACGAATGGCTCGGGTTATAGCAGAAGGATAGAAACGGGAACAGA
>JAQGAA010002675.1:0-12202 GCA_034696425.1 Isotoma viridis | reverse complement strand
CTAGCTCCTGGATATATGGGGGACTGCTAGGCATACCTCCCTCACAGCTTCCCGCAAAATTGAAAACGACATGAGTATGGAGGAATGCAGGCTACATGTATACAAAATCCCCTTATAATATTGGACTTAAATGTAGCACTACTACTCCCTTTAGTCAAGGTATTATCATATGACATCTTGCTCTGTGCAGAATGAAATGTTTGAAACTAGACAAGCCCTAAGGTTCACTCCACTTTATGTGTTAGCTGGAGTGAAGTACAAGTGTTAGCTGAGAGAAAGTGGGTATATCCGGGTACAATTTTGACATCCGATTCGATTTGGCTCAATACGTAGTGTAGTATGTATATAAATCCTTAGCAGATTTTACCTCTGAGGAAAATGCGGAAATAATGTCAAATGTGCGTTTCTATCTTATTTGAGAATTTCACTCCCTAGATTTCAATCTTTGCTATTTACGTATTTACCATTTTACTGTAACATTTAAGTCGTACAATATGCATATTTCAATGTTACTTTCCAACCAGACGAAGACCTAAACTTTTCCCTCACAAGAAAATAATGTTGGTTGAATGAAGGACAGTCAAGTTAAGCAAAATGACAAAGCCATGATAAATGCTTACATTTTATAGTTTTGTGATAATTCAGTATTTGACAAGAGACTTCTTATAGTGTAAATTGTTTTTTTAGAAAAGAAAATCGCTTTTTGGATGACAAAAATCATAACCGTTGAGCTCAACAATCAAAATAACCTTTGGACAACCACTCATGACTCAAACTCATATCCACTACTACTACTACTACAACGGTGATTCCGTTTCCTCATCGCCATATAGTCAAAAGTAATCTTTAAAAAAACAAATCCTTGCCAGCCTCAATCTATCAAAACTCATCCCTTTATTTTTCAAACGATTTTAGCACAGCTGCTTCACGCTGCCTCAAGTCTTGAGTACATAATATTATAACTCCTGCTTTCAAACATTTTAATGCATATTTTACAAATGACTATGACACTACATAAACCAGTTGGAACACAACTCAAGCCATGAAAGTAGACCAAAGAAATAGCCAGTAACAAACATTATCCAGCGGTAATTCATACAAGGATGAATCGATGTGAGTGAAACTAACGACTAGAAATTGGACTCTTTTCCTCCTGTGAAACTGTCAGTGAAACTCAAACTTTTACTTGTCTACGCAGATCGAGATCACTTCAAACTGCACTAAACTCTCAAGTGTTCAATGTGAAGATGAGTAAACTGATAACCCAAATGTTAAATAGATAGAGGAACAAGTAGTAGAAACTTGTTCCAAGGATGCTTAATAGGTCCATCGGCAGTATCACTAACATCTTCCTTTCCCATGCATGCAAACATAAACCCTTCTTCCAAACAGAAGGAAGATTGTTATCCAACCAAAATAGGGATTCCCATATCAAACAAACTATACTAACCATGGAGATCTATGATACTACCAGGACAAAAGATATCCATAGTTTAAGCAACTGTCGTCAACCTACTGCTTTCTCCGTACATCACTTCCTCTCTATATCTACACCACCCATGCTAATACTAGCCTTAATTTAATGTATAAATGTCCGTGGTATATACAGGTCTCAGAATAAATCCACTAAATCCATCTCTTCTTCAGAGAAGCCTTGTGTGTGCAAGAGGGAGAGAGAGATAGAAAGTGAAGTGAGTCTTCAACAAACTTCAACCACTGATCGACCAACCCAAAAACCTAACCGAACCAGTAACCAACAGAACCACTTCTTTATCCCAATAGAATAGAAAACTATAAGACCATAACGACCCTAATGTCCATGCAAATTATGGTGTACTACTACTGCTGACTACTAGGAAAATATATAACTTTTCACCACCATCACCACCACCACAAGCAAAACTTTCACCCTCTTTTAAAATATATAGAATTGGCTACAGAATTTAAGAGAGTTTGGCTCAGAACGAAAATAACGAGAAAGATTCGATCTGCATATAGGTATAAATATTCTGAGAGAATACTTTCCCTTCAATTTGAATGGCATCGGCTCTGCTTTGAATCTACTATCCCTAAATGTACTAACTTTCCAGTTACTTCCTATCAGCATCAAAACTGACTGAAAAAGACTAGAACTTGCTGACTGGAAGAGTAACTACTACATGCTTAAAATCTCACTAGAAGTGGAAGAAGACACATAGAAGTACTCTTGTGAACAGATTATGATAATAAATTTCAAGTAAGATGTACTACTAGTTTTTCCATATACTTACTCCGAAAGAGTTTCCTAACAGTAGTAGATTGAGAGTCCTACTACTAAATAATAAAGTATTAAAGTATCTAACTGAATGCATGTAAACTGAGTAACCTTATATAACCTTATATCTACCTATATGAAACCAGGAAGAAATCAGTTCCTTTTTCTTCTTCAAATTCAAAATCTCATCTTACTCATTTTAACTTTAACCCACTCAATGTAACCAATCCAACGCTTTAGTAACAATTTGCATGAAAAACTACTCAGAATTTCTTCCTTGGGGAAATTACTCTATTTAATTAGGGATATATATGGGATGATGGGTGATTTGAATTTTGTAAAACCCGATTTTACACACATTTTCTCGTTTCACTCAAGAGTACAAAATTAAGCTGTAGATTACATACATGAAACCATGTTGAGGGTAAGTAAACATAAGCCATGTCCGTAGTAGTAGTGAGCAAACACACTTTAAAACTAAAACACTATATAATATGACGATACTCTTTCCACCTTGAATATAATAGGAGAAACATTGTGTACACTTGTACTATTTACTTCTACCTAATCAACAAGAATCTCTCACTGATTCTCTTGACAATCTAACTTTTGTTTAATATTTTAAACTATTTGTGTTTATTATTTCGTTTAAATTCTTTTATATGGAATAACAAAAGAATGCCTTAACTTATTTTTTTTAATATGTTGATATTTATATTGTGATAAAAAGTCAGAGGGGTTAAATCTGACTAGGCTGTACAATATAAAATATGTATTCTTACACAAAGTCAAAAGTCCTACGGGCAAAATTTTGAGAGTACCTCAGCCCCGTACATACATGTCAATTAATTAAGCTCAAGTAGTGAATAAATGTCATTGTGTTAAAACAAATATCACAGTCGTCAGTCTCATTAAGTTCAATCATGCAATTATACCCTTTCTAATGAGTACCCTGAGGTATTAATAACTCAGTCTTGTTTAAGTCATGATAATTACAGTAGGCATTAGTCGATCTAGTATTTTATGCTAAATGAGCAGTTAGGTGTTACACTTCAAGTATACATAATATGATACCTGATGAGTGATGCCTGTATGACTGAGTACTTAACACTCCATGAATCATAATTATGGACTTATAGACACTCTTCTCTTCTGCATGAATTGTCGTTTGTTACTCTTTTTATTTAAAAATGCTCCGTGCCGAACCTAAGGTGCTACTGCCCATGAAATCTGTTCAACTGTTAATGCCAAAAAGATTTTAACTTACCGTCCAAGTAGGCATAGTGATCCCATGCGAAGGTCCTCCTGCAGACGTACTTGCTGCTGAAGAACTTGTAGCTCCGTAGTTTTGGGTCTGTCCACTTAAAATTTTCTGGGCGTAAGAGCTGCCAGCTTGAAACGCCGAACAACTAAGTTTCATTTTATCCCCTGTACCGAACAACATATGTCAAATATAAGCATTTTGAAGATAGTCATAAATATTTTTAATATTATTTAAGTTAGCCATTATAAGATCTTAAACTTTGACTCTTTCTAAACACAGCGTCTAAACTTATGACTTGACTTGAATCTATATCTAAGCTAGCAAAACTTTTAAAGGTGAAATCAAGAATTGCATGCCAGAGCTCAAGATGCGATACAGCTTCCTCAAACTTAAACAAATTAACCATGCTAAATTGCGGAAATACGATCAAAAAATTTTATTTGCGTAGTATCATATACATCAATTAATTATTGAATCTAATTTGAAGCAACGAAACAATCAAAGCTGAAAACACAGTATCATATATTTTGCATTCATCGTCACACAATACTTCTTAATTGAATAAATAAAGTTTTGACGATGTTCGGTTCAGAAGATTGTTTAAAGGGATGGAACCCTTTCTTGATCACCCTGTAAAGGAACAACAAAACAGCTGCATTTTCAACAAGTTTTATATTTTTCGCTTCACAAAAAGTTGAACCTTATTGAGCTTATTATTTTTTGTGACTCGGTTAAGCATTGTGAAATACGGAAGGGTTATTGGTTGTCCTTTAAAATTTTGAAGTTAACATTAGCTTCAAAATTTAACACATTGTCCTTTTTTCCGTATCCTTTATACAAAACCATAATTGACTCATGAGATTTCAAAAATGCTCTTAAAATCCTGTTTAATCTTATTTAAAAGTTAAAGCACAACATAAGCTGCCGACATTTATATACATAAAAAAAGTCAAACCAGAAGGATGTAATGTGTTTTGTATACAAGGTAGATTTCTAACATTGAAATTCTAACTCACACATTCATGACTCACATTTCACTTTCACATCTTAAATGACTCAATAGTCAGTCTGAGCTCACAGTGTAAAGATACCCAGAAAGTCATGTCATCATCCCATTTCATCACTCGACTCACAAGTTCCATTCATCCAAATGTAAATATTACTGTGGAAGGAAGAGAAAGAAAGACAAGACTTTTATTCATCTCCTTCTCAATCATTCTTTAAAAACGGGCTTTCATTCAAAATTACTTTCAACTTTTATAGAGTTAAGAGGACTTGAGACTTTCCTCTTGGAAGATTCATTTCATTTTAGACTAAGCCTTGTTCTTCACAAAGTATATAATCCAACTAACCTTCACTCACAGACTTACGGATGGGTTTTTAAACCCCAAAACTACAAATATTTTCCTGTTTAAATGACTCTCTCTCTCTTTATTCTTAAAATTCTTATGCTTTATGTCAGTATAACATTCAAAGAAAAAGTGTGCAAACGACTGAAATAAATTTCACCCACTGAAAAAAGAGAAATAAAGAAAGCACGCTTTGTTGATTCCGCTGTACGAGAAAAGCTGGATGTGCTATGGAATGATAATGATATCAAATGCATTTTTTTTATTTCTCCTCTGAATCCGATTTTATTTCCTTGTACTCATATTTTTTATAAAGATAACAATACATAAGTTGCACTGGCCGATTGAGTCGGCATTGAGATAACTTACTTCAATTTTTATTTTACTACGGTGAGTGCAAATCTAAAGCTTCATATAACGTCTGAACTTTCAATTAATTATTTAAAAAAATGATTAATAATTTGGATAAACCTTGGCTTACAAACTTTACCATAACCATAATGCATATCTCAAACAATATTATAAACCAAGAGATAACGACATCGCTTCAGAGCCGATATACAATCATAAAAATCTTCTATATTAACATTTCTACAAACTTATGCATGCTCTTGTCCAGAGACTTTAGCTTCAAGTACTCATATCCCTGAGCATAAGATTTGTTTAAAACAGATAGGAATCAAAGGCTATCTCTATGTATAACCCATCGGGTATTAAAATTACACACAATGAGAATCAAAAGATGAAGAGACTGAAAATGAGACTAAAGAACAAGAAAGAACATATTGAAATGAATGCTTTTTTATCCAACCTTCCATCATACTTTAAGCTCCGTAACTCCAATTCATCTTCTAAGCACTCACAAAAGACAAAACACCGCCTACAGAGATATATTACAGAACTTATAAATACTGATCGAAATCTTTACTCATGAAATTAGTATAACTCAATATCTTCAACTAGCTTAAAGACATTAAACAATTAACCATTCAATCATCATTTGCCCATTTTAAAAATATTTTTTACAACATGATTAAAGGATAGGATAATAGAAATGAAAATTCGAATACAAATACACGGGCATTGTTAAAAGCCACGTTATATAATTGAAAAGGGAAAGAATCCAAATTTTGTACAGAATATTCCGAGTAGATTCAAAATCATATTAAAGCATTACTACAACTGCCACTGCTTACCTTTTTTACTTATGTAGATCGTTTTATTATTTGCATGTGCTACTTTACTTTCTTATCATACTTGAGACTTTGGGGATTATTTAGACAAGGCGTGTACCTAGCGAGTACTCATCTTTTGAAATATATTATAATATAAAGCACACTTTATATAAGATGGATATACAAGACTTTGAGAAGGACTCAAAATCAGTATAGTTTTTAGATGTAGAACATCAGTAAAACAAATCTCTTGAATCTACACACAACGTAGTTTTGTTTAGGTTACGAGAGAGTATGGATTTTACACAAGACTGTTTTCAGACATATTTCAGGCTTTTATGGTACAAAAACGGATTTAATGTGATGAATATGAACCGTTTAAAATTTGCATTTCATCTACAAAAAGAAAGAGAAGAGGCTGAAAGAGAAGAGATTTTAATCGACCTGTTTCTACATTCAATCTTCACTTAGGCATAAACTCAAGCTAAACAAAAAGCGTTACTTGTTTTTATGACAATTTGCCGAAACGATTTTGGCCAATATGCCAGCTTTGCTAGTTAAATAAGAGTTTTTATGATTTTGTTTTCTCAGCCGCTTTGCCACGTTATCATGCTTTTGGATTACCTAGTCATTTCGGGTGTATTCGTACATTTTTCTCTAGTGTAAATATCTTTTTTGGTTTTAGTAAGAGTAAGTTTGGGAAATTTGTACTTATGTCTTTCCAAATTGTAATAGCGTTTTCCAACCTTTCACACTCTTAACTTTGTCACATCATCAGGTACAGAAAAATCGCTTCAACTATCACTAGAACTATGAAATAGGCCACTTCTAGCTCCTTTTCTATCAGAAATCAAAATTATTCAGAACAACCTAGGAAAAAATCTTACTCGAAACGTCAAAAGAGCGCAAAGGACAGCTACCATCATATATATATACATTTTAGCACTGCATGCCTTATCCTGTAAAGAACATTTTAAGGACTCACTTGAAATGCTTTAACAAACAAAGAACTTTTTACACATTGGGTTCAGCAATGTTGTCAAGTTCCCAAATTACATTTGATTGTATAATCCGATGTTAATAAGACTAATATGTTACCTATGCTATAATGACGAGCAAGATAATAATTTTTGAAGAAATCAAACACGGGAAAGTATATCGTGTCGTATAACGGATCTCCAAATCCCCATGGAATGAAAAGCTAATTTTTCAAAACCTTTTCAGACAAGTTTAACAAAGATAACTCAATTCCCAACTACACTAGTCGAGACCAAAAAGTATACAAATACAAAAGAAAAGTTGGATGAAGGTAGAGATGCTTCTTTGTAAATAAATCAAACTGATGGAAAGTCAAGCCATGTAAAATTTTGGTGAAATTTTATGCAAAGGCAGAGGGACTTGGTGAAAGAGGGCAAGGTGTAGGTGTGTATCTAGCATTTTTATGAGAAGAACTCAACACTAGAGACGACTTTTTCTTACCGTACCGTTTATAAATAACGCGTGCAAAACCACATATAACTTTTTAAGCACGTCTTACTTCCAAGGGAAGATTGTATTATGAATTTTGTCAATATGCATAGGAAAAACCTTCATCAAGCAGTCTCATCTCTCTCATATTTAAAAATTTTTTGTCAATTTAAAGTCCTCAAAATAAAATAAACTTTAGCATGACCTTCCTGTGCACTTTCACCCTTCACCTAGTACAGGGCAAAAGGTTTACGCTCCCACTTACCTAAACTCAAGCACTTTTCGCTAAAAAAGTTCAACGTCAACTGAGTTTACATACGAATTTTGTCAATGCATCTCGAACATGTACCCATAATCAAATCAACCAGCAGTCTTATCTTTCCCTACTTTCCCTTTTCAATTTAAAGTCTCTTTAAAATGAAATAAACTTTAATATTACACCTTCCTCTACCCTTTTATCCCTCACCTAGTAAAGAGCACGACACTTAACAACAACACAACTCACCCTTCGGCCTCAACTCACGTGCTTCTCTAAAAAATTCTCAGTATGACCTGAACCCATATACAACCCAACCCACCACCACGTAACTATAAAAGACGGTTGTATTTTGTATTGCAGCTTGTAGCTGGTTACAGAATTGGCAACGGAAATGGCAAGGCATTATCATCATTATAAAAAGAAAGATACGACACAGCTATTGCTATTGCCTACGCTCTATATATATTGCATTCCATCCAAATCCATCCAACATCAACATCCCACTATTACCCAACCCAGCAAAACGCATCTCTTTCTCTATACATCTCATCCAATCTCCTGCCTACAGGAATTCCAGGAAGAAAGCTAAGAGTTGAAGAAGAACTTCGTGACTTGAAACTAGGAAAAGTAAATAAAAATGCAAAGAGTTGAAGAGCACTAAATCGGAGATGTTATAGGCTTTTTCTCTCTGAAAAAATACAAGACAAAGGAAAATAATTACATTTGTAAGATACAAACTCACTTTTATCCAAAAAGCACACGAATCCAATCCGCAAGCAAACATGTAGACAAAATGTATAGAGAGAATTCCAAACAGGACACTTTAGTCCCTCTTTACCCGTTTTATCTTTTAACAGTAACACTGGTTTAGATTTAGATTACACTCACTCTCAAATACACACACACACTTTAAAAAAATAATAAAAACGAAAGAAAGTACACAGTAAGAAGATTTACGAAGGAAATATACCTAAAATAAAAACCGGATAAAGAGAAAGAGATGTAATAAAAACATTAAAAAAAGCCTTGGTGACAATAAACAAAGGAAATCGCCTCGAGACAGCTTTTTCCTAAGTTATGAGTTCACATTTTTTTGTTTCCTTAAGATTTTTTTCTGGTTTTTAGACTGAATAATAATAGTATATGTATTATTGTATAATCATACAAAGGAATTTACAAAATTGGGTTGAATATGAAATGATACTCCCCATTTGGAATACATGCGAGTTTGACATGAATAAAAGGAAATTATGAAATTGCCATATATACTCCAGTAAAGAATGAAATATTGAATATTAACGCATCCCTTTCTTTTTAATCTACAATTTCTTTTAAAAATAATACCTCTTCAGATAATACGATACCGATGAACTTTTGACACTGATGAGGAAAGAAAAAATTAAAGTCTCTAGGTAAATGTAGCCTTTAATCAAGCACCATGGTGCATTGAATGTCAATAAATACATTTTACCATGCTAGTTAAGTCACTTTAAAAACCACTGATAACAAACAAAGTAAGTTATGTATATGCCATATTATGCAATGTGTACCCCAATAATTACCAATCTTTTCTAAATGCACGATGTACTGAGTTATATTACGAATAAATCTATTTCATATTTGACTTAACAGAAAATAAGTAAAAGTACCCGACTTATTGCACTACTCCTTTAATTTATTGAGGAGTATGAGAATGGAGTTCATTCTTTGGCATGAGCAGTCCCCTCAGCTCACCTGAGTGCCTCACTTTTAAATCGAGAATCTCAAATCGACTGACGACACTGACAGTGTACAGCCTTTCTACTTAAGTTAGGCTAAGACAGCAAGTATATTTGGTACAATGGATTAAATTGAAATATGAGAACACGAATAAAATACAAAAGCACTTTAGAACCCTTTATGAAGAAAAAGATCCGTACACATAGACTTTACTTTAGATTTAGGCATTTAGGTAAACTTTGAATCTTCTGTGTCTAGTTAGCTGTACCTTAAGCTTTAAGTGTAGCAGTTAATTTTAATCCTATGGCTGAAGGTAAAATTGAGCTAAATGATAGTAGGAGACATTAGAAAGAATAGGAAGAAAGAAAACCTTCTCCTTTCTTTCTCAAAAAAATCTGACGACACATCTCAAGGTAATAATGAGAAGTTTTTAAAAATATTTTCTTCTCTTGGATCTTATTTAACACACTTGTCCCTGGAGACTCAAACAAAGAGTTTTTTTATTTGGATTTTATAGCCATTCTACCTGGATGGGAAAATATCTAATTTCCTCTCTTCTTTGAAAGACTTATTTAGCTTATATTATACAAAGCTAGTGGTCGGGTTTGTTTGTCATTCTCTGCAAAATACTAGGAATCTTCTCTATTTCAATCCATAAGCTTTTATGGGGAGTTTAATTATTTTTGTGAAAATGATTTTGTAGTAGGCTGGTAGGCTGATTAATGAAAAGCTAGTTTAGGTAACTTACCAGACCACACACAAAAAGTGGGCTCATCTCCGGGCAACCAAAATTTAGACTAAAAGGCTAACTTCCATGATCTCCATAACTCTAAACACTTGAATAACATGGACAAACTCGTTAACTCATTGCGAGTGACGTTAAAAAATCACTAGGTTTTAAACGGAAACCTTTCAATAGCCTTTTACCTTTGAGTTCAAACTTATTTCATTTAGGGCTCTATTGTGGTGTCATTCTTATTCAAAATCAATTTCATTCCACATTCCCGATATGACATCCTTTTCATTCTAATAATAGTAACAAAACTGTCACGGGCTAATAGGTTATAATAAAAATGATTTTAAAAGCCTACTAAGCTCTCAGAAGGAGAAGGCACTTTTTCTTTTTTCAGACTGTTTGTTAAATATCACTTCATTCTTTGTTGTATTTTGTGATTAAAAGCTTATTATACTGTGTTAGCTCATTCTTTCAGAATCCTTTGGTTAATAATGGACTTGCGGGGCTAGTACAGAAATTGCAGAAGAATGAAGAGCAAGTTTATCAAAAGAAATTTAAAGAAGCTTTTTTAAACGTTTTTGTAATTGGTAAGCCTTGTTGGATTTAAATAGTGGAAATGGTTCACAAATCATAAAAATACGTTCATAGATCCTCCAGATCATGAAAATAAGCTAAAAATATGTAACATGATTTCGCAACTTTAATGATTTCGAAAGTCGCCAGTCGCTTCCACCTTCACAAGCTAAACTCAAATAATTCGCAGGCTCACAAAAGTGAGAAAACTTAAATGAAACAAAATAAAGCTCAAAATCAAGTTTAGTTACATCGTTACATGTTTGCTTTATAAACACCATGACAGAAGCCGTGTATCCCTTTGAATGTGGTTTAGACCCCAATGGCCTTCTCTTTAGGTAAAAACTTCTTTAAATTTAAAGAGAAGATGAAAGACCGATGTGGGTGTTATTTACTAGTTTATTTTGGATTTTCAACGATATGAGATAAGTTGTGGATTGGAGTTTCCAGTGCTAAATGCAATGTAAAGTGACTTGTCATGCAACCAGTACTTGTTTTGTTGATATGAAGACAGGAAAACTCCATTATTTTGCATAATACAACAACCTTAAGAATTGCTCATGTGATGATGGCTTTCATCACTTCATATCCTCAAAAGCGTGAGGAAACTTTAGCCACCATCACCAACTCCACCCACTACTACTATCCACATCATCCTATATAATCATATAATTTTAGTAGAACTAATAATGCCACCGGTGGTAATGGTTGTTTGTCATGTTTATTTCTCCAAAAGGAGAAAGGGGACTTAAGGGTACCGATAGGGGTATCGGGGGATAAATATATTTGTGCTACTTTCCCCATTTTCACCACGCAAACAATTCAAGGAACCCACAAGAAGCTTTTGGTATTGACTAAGAAGAGTGTTAGCATTCTAAGCCTCATTTCATTTCAAGAGGATCTCTAAGTCGGAGGACCACATAAGTAAACGTAACTTTAAACTGAGTTGAACACTTGAGCTACCACTACACACTACTACATACTACCATCATGGTGAGTTGGTGAGTGTTTGAGTATTTCAAATAAAAAGTGTTTGGAAAATTCTTTCTGGAGATGAGACGATGACACTGGAGATTATTATTTTGGCGATGATGAGGCTGAAGATGATAAATAATTACGCTGATTTTAATGAAAAACTAAAACATTGTGTTTCTTGAAAAAACCACAGGCCACAAGGAAGGAGAGCTAATTTTTCAAAAATGTCCATAAAAGATGACATTTAGCAGTAATGAAAGGGTAAATAGTGTGAGTGTTAATTTAGTAAAGGGTTCAATTACGAGAAATAAGGTACCTTGAACAAGCAAAGCTTAACACACTCATGGCCGGATCAATTACCCTAAAACCTTGAACATAAGCTCGTCCTATACGAGGTTTTCAGAGCGAAATTTTGCAAATCGGCTTATACA